>JAKGSA010000063.1:60261-95200 GCA_033558755.1 Philaethria dido | reverse complement strand
GTCTGCTACTCAGAATTTTAGTAAATTTTATATATTTAAAGATTGTAGTAGTTTTTATAACAATTCATGTACATTTTTAATGCTATGTTTAAAAATATAGCATGGTAACGGTCGGTTCTATGTGTAGGAATAAACAAAGTAAAATTTAGTATTTATTGAAAATATTTTTATAGATATCATAGTATCTTAAGTATTTCTCTAACGATAGTATCAACCTGAATGAAGTATCTATGTTGTGATATTATGCCAAATTTGAAAGGGAGAACAAGTGACAGGATTATTTACATGAGAATTTAGTATGATTGAACGCCTTGTTTCGCTGAACACTTTCCAGCGAATCAACTGGCACATTGCTGCCGGTTACAGGACTAACGGTGCTCTGTCTGCATTGATGGGACGGCGGAACGTCAGCGTAGCTGCACGTATAGCTGTACACAATGCAGTGCTGGTACCGATACTGTTACACGGCAGTGAAACGTGGGTATGTCAAAAGAAGAATGGAAGAAAGATGAAGGCTGTTGAGATGCGATCTCTTCGGAGAATATACGGAGTCAGTTTGGCTGACCGAATCCGCAACTAAAAGATTCTTAGAAAGACAAGTATAAGCGAGAATGTTATAGTATGAATGAAGAAGAACGCTCTCAGTTGGTTTGGGCACGTCGAGAGGATGAGTGATGAAAGAATGGTGAGAGGGATATATGAAGCAAAGGTGAGCGACAAGAGAGGTAGGGTGAGACGTCGGTTGACCTTCGAGAACACAGTATCAATGATACTGGAAAAGGCCACGTAAAAAGCATGAGGAGGGCATGCATGAAGAAGTTAATGACTGTGAACGAGGCGAAAGAGGAATGCAGGAACTGTAGCTTTTGACGCTCTGTTCTTTGTGACTGCCCCGCTAGGGATAAAGCGTGAAGATAAGTAGGTAGGTAACTGGCACATTCGAAAGCCATAATTAAAAAAAATATATAAACATAAAAATATATCTAAAAGAGTATTATGATTGATATTATTTGCACGGCTGTTTATTTGTTATTCATCATTATTTGTTACTTTCCGTAAATCGTTAAAGAAATCATAACATACAATAATGAATTTTGAACTAAAATGAAACATTTCATTTAAGTTCAAAATTCATTATTGTACAACAAATAAAAATTTACTCCGGCGTAAAGTATTTGAGGTTCACTCTCAAATACTGTCATGGAACCAACATTAAAATATACAACCCGTTGACACGTGAAACATGCGTTGTCGTACCAACATAGCCCTTAAACAAAGTAGGCTATGCCCATTAAAATTTCTAATGCATTATTTTAAATAATATCGAAATTCTACACTTATATTTGTATAATAAAAATTTTAACTATACCATATATATTTCAACAAAAAATTTTCCTTTCGTATTCACATTTAGATTATTTGTCTTTGACGTCGGACATCTCGTTTGCTTGCCAACATGATAATAAAGCCAATAAACAAAAAAGTCATAAGTACAAGTAAGTACATATTTAAAAATTATGATACAATTTCCGCATAATTTTAATGTGAACTTGCTTTAATTATTGAAAAGATTATATATTTTTAATATTTAGTTTATTTAGTTACTAACTTAGTCAATAGTGTACATTCAGGGGCAAGAACACTGTCCCTGGGCTCGACGGCATTCACCGCAGGAGACCGGGTCACCGGAGGACAGCACAGCGGCGCGGTAACGCATTTTGTTAAAAGACACCATTACCTAAACTTATGAGTTATGACTTAATGTATATTAAGCAAAAAAATAAAGTAGGCGAAACTAGTAACTTCTTCATATATGGTTTTTCATTTAGAATCAACAAGTATCTATAATATTATACTAATATCTTTTTAATCCTGACTATAAACTCATATCCGAAGTTGACTGTTTGATAAGACCTAGAACTACGATTTCTGCAATTGATGATATAATTAATCTTTTTATTGTAATTTGAGTTAATACTTAATTATATTATACATATCGCACGCTTAATAAAACAAAGAAATAAATCAAAAATCATGGTTTTTGAGATTTAACAATAAAATGTTATAGACGATAAGATATAGATATATTTGAATAAATATAAGCGAAATAAAAGATCGTCCCCCTTTTTCTTATTAACACGAGCGACCAAGTTGCAACCAATAAAAAGATACATTCAGGGGTGTGCCAGCACTGACTCAAGAAAACTGATTTCAAAAACGAATTAAAGTTAGTTATTTCCGTTAATTATTAAAAGGTGAGTAGTATTTCTTGTTATATTTTTTTTGAAAACGTGGTTATTTTTAGTTTTATTACGCTGTAGAATAAAAATATTGTCGTAGATTATTAACATATTTAGACTTAGTGCAGTTTAGTTCTAATTTTTGTAATAGTCCGTATGTATCATTTCTAGTTAATTCCGTTTAGTTTTAAAACATACATATTATAAATGCGAAAGTAACTCTGTCTGTCTGTCTGTTACGCTTTCACGCCTAAACCACTGAACCGATTTTGATGAAATTCGGTATGAAGATAGAACTAAACTTGGGAAAGGACATAGGATATTTTTTATCGCGAAAAAAATGATAGAGGGGGTTGAAATAGGCGATGAAAGTTTGTATGGAAGTTCCTTATTGTCAAACATAAAATCATGTAAGATTGTTTAACTGTTTACAACTTCACCACATAAACCACTTAACCAATTTTGACAAATAGTCTAGACCTTGGGAAAGACTATAGGATACTCCTTATCATATCGCGCAATATAACCGCATTTCACGCGGGCGAAGCCGCGGGCGGAAAGCTAGTTATTTATAAATCATTAAAGTGGACGCGGATGAAATGAAAAGCTTTGAATGCCGTTTCCCAAAAATCAGCCATTTTGAGTTATTTCCTTGTTTTATTAAGCGTGCGATGTTTATAAACTTTTATTGCTTATGGTGATAAAACTTGACAATAACAATGTTTACTTATTCTCCTCTTACATTCCCATATTCTGTTTGCAACCACATTCATTAAAGTCAATTGAAATACACTTTAATATCAACCCAATTGCGTTTATTAAGATCTTTTTAACGACTCACTTAGACATATTCATGCGCGCAGTTGTTTCGTAATAATGTGCTTACTCTTATCTAAAAAGCTAAGCTATTTTATATAGAAAACCATAGCTAATCTGTAAGTAGCAATTGCTATATTCCAGGTCTCTAATTTGTGTGTGTTAGTTAAGGGCAAGGTCATTCTCTGGAAATAACGAAAACGTTTGACATACAAAGATAAAATTTGGCAGAATAGATTGTTACGGAGGTCTAAGGGCTCTAGCAAGTTCAGTTTATGAATAGAAGAAAAAAAAGGCAAGAAAGAAGGAATGATTTTGTGAAAGGGCTTCAATTTTATATTATGACCCAAGCATTTATTTTACGCGAAAATTAAAAGAAACAAAAACCTTTATGCTCAATGAACAAAAAAATCATTTCAAGTCGTCCTGTAGTTTTTATTAGTCAAAATTAGTGGATTACAGCGTAGACTAAACAAGTGTACTTTACAGGACTAACTTCTCCGTTTTACTTTTGTGAATATCCATATATATATATATATATATATATATATATATATATATATATATATATATATATATATATTATTATATAATTTGTGATATTCCATCTATCTATCTATTATTTTAAAACATATGTTTACGACCTTATTCCCATGGCAACTTAGGGCATTCAAGAATTTGGCGTAAACACGCCATATTGCCTAAATTACATTTTAAAAAAAGTTGTAGAAACTAATTGGTTTTCGTTGTAGCAAAACTACTGAACAGAAATAAATAAAACTTTACAATATTATACTTAAACTGTGTAAGCTAAATAATAATAAATAAAATAAAATTTCCAATTTATAAAAAAATTGGTATAATTTGGCCATAACATAACGATAAACAACTAGTTATTCGGAAAAATTTCTACCCTGCCTTCGGAAAAATATCTGCCTTCTGAGGGCACTTGGCGTGAACTGCCAAAATGTGTACTTTTTAAAATTTATATGTAATTATAAAATTAGATGATTGTCTTTTGTAGAGAATAATTTGTATGAATTGCTTAAAAGTTACCATCATAAAATGTCAATCTTATGAGTGGAGCACCGTGAAGCGATACCTACGTGACTTATAATCTAAAACAATTAAAAGTAAATCCGTTATATTAAGATAAAATCTCATGAATAAATTCAATAATAGGCTTGCTTATAACGTTTAAAAACGAGAATCACTTATAACTGCCTTTATGTCCGTTTGTTTCTCTTTGTACCTGTGTATACTTGACGACTAATCTACTGAGTCGTTTTTGATTACAACACACAAAACGAAGGAACTAGTAATAAAACATTTGTATTTAAATCTCTTTTAAAATGAACACTAGTTTCTGTTAGTAGTGCTAATTCATGTTAACAAAGAAGCATTAACGTGTAAAACATAAGCCCAATTTTATTGCTAGAAACGAAAATATACCTATACGTAATACGCAAAGCATAGACACCGATATGATAAGATAACGAATATTACGAATCTTACCAAAGGTATCAGTTGTATTACCATTAAGTAAAAAGTAAAAAGAATGAATAATTTTCTGCCTTGACCCTTGTAGTAACTAATTACGTTGCAATTATCTATCCTGCATACAAGTCTCCTAGTAATAGTAAAAAAAAATATTTTGAATAAAAACTCATAATTAAAATATAGGTAAAAGTTCATTAATTCATATCATATTTTTGACTATAATCATTAAAATTAGCGGTCACGTTTAATTATTTATGGGGGGTCTTCACTCTCCTCCCTGGGGAGGAGGGGTGATGGCTTCAGGCTCTTAGGCCTATGGCCATGGGAGTCTTCTCCGTCCATGAATATGGGCGGGTCATCGGGTTGGCCCATAGAGCCTCTGTAGTGGTTCTGTCTACAATTTCGGTTCCAGTTAGGGAACCGATATATTTTTTAAACTAATCTATAGAAAGAAGGGTTCTTAATTAGAGTTTACTAGGTGAACCAATTTTTATGATTTTTATTTAGATGAGACAGGTTTTAGTTGGATAAACTTGTGAATCCATCACAAAAGAGTGCGACTGGCTTTTGACGTAATATTAATCTAGCTTTTTACCACAGCTTCGGCCTGAACAGATTTTCACTGCTTACAGTTTTTTTTAAGTATACTGGACAAAACAGCAGAAGATCGTCGATGTAAGTGTTACTTCGCTCGCTGAATATTCACACGCGGCAGACGCTGATGTGCTACTGTCCAGAGATATAGATAGGGTATATACTGTAGATCTCATTTGAATCACCACATTTTGGGAAAGGATGGGTGGAAAGGGGAAAACCTGGCTTACATGCCATCGAACCGGAACACATCATAAGATATTTGGCGGTTCGTCTTTGACATGATAGTGGTCGCGAGCCAGACGGAGGACGAACCTCCTACCACCAAGAAAAGTTTGTTAGTTTCTTAGCCTTTACAATTTTTTACATTTTTGGTTGTTATTTTACACGTGTATATATTACTACTAATATAATAATTGTCCATCTAAGCCATAAGAAATAACGGAATGCTACTTTTGTCAATGTTATTAAGCGTAAGGGGAGTTTCTGTGTTCGACCTTAGAATGCGATCATGAGTGCGGTCGTTGATAAAGAAGGTTCGTCTCAATGTTCGTCGTTCTTGTCAATTTAATGGATACCGGATGGCAAACGAGCAGAGAAGGACCGCCTGATGGTAAGTGGTTACTTTCGCCCACGAACATCTACAACACATAAGAGATAAATGATAGTGCAAGCAACCTAGAGGATAGTTAGATGGAAAGGAGGATAATGTAGTAGTCCATCGGAACCACCACATTTTGGGAAAGGATGGGTGGGAAAAGGGGAAAACCTGGCTTACATGCCATCGAACCGGAACATCATAAGATATTTGGCGGTTCGTCTTTGACATGATAGTGGTCGCGAGCCAGCCGGGAGGACGAACCTACCACCAAACAAAATGTTCGTCGTTCTTGTCAATTTAATATTGTTAAAACACTCGAAATATAGTACTTAGTATTGCACATTGCATTGCATTAAATGATTATTGATGACATTTCTTTTTATATCCAAATTTATTAAAATAAATTCCTTCCCTCAACCTGTTGCGCATATTCGATTCACCTTAGCGAACGACATATGGAAACGGTACCTATATGTAATTCCAAAAACCTGAAATTAAAAAAAACAACTTTCTATTCTGCTATACATATTTAACAATGATAAATAAATTGTAATAAAATGAATTGACGCATATATTTTCTTAGTGTTTAAATTCGGTATAAAATTATTTGTTTGACTTGTGGACTTGAACGCACGCTCTGCATTTGAAAATTATTGACATATTGGATGGATAAATCATTCTCAAATATATTGCACTTTATCAATGGCGAGGTGTCCATACTACACGGTTCCCACCGGCTTCCTTACTCTTTAAAGTACAAGTATGAGACCAAAAGGTCGTCAGGAAAATGTGCAGATCGAATGTCGCTGGGAAAATTACGAGCTTAAATTGTAATGGAGATTGCAAAAAAACAAGGTCAAGAAAAGTCAAGACCTAAAAAGAAGGTCGCCAGGAAAATATTGGGTATAAAATTGCAATAAAAAAAAGTTGACACCAAAATTCAACAGTGAAAATACTAAATAACTTCACATCCTATACCGGCTTCCCTAAATAAACCGGCTTCTCTAAAAATTACCGGCTTCCCTAAATATATGTACCGACATCCCTAAATAAGCACCGGTTTCTCTAAATTTACCAGCTTGCCTGTCTAAACTTTTTATCCCTCGCCACTGTACTTTATCATACTGTAGATTATCAAAACATTTAATAGGATTAATCCCAGTATAGTAAATTACAGTATACCTAATCCAAACTGAATTTTCATACTTTGATAGGATATACACACGCACGTATACAGCAAACAAAACTATTTAAAAATATGACTTGGCATATTTATTTTTATGTAAAACAGAAAATTCTTGGAGTTTGTATAATAAGAATAATAGAATAGAGTACTCTTAGACATTATTATCTTAATCTAAATACTTCATTAGAGATCTTAAGAGACCTTTATTTTAATTCTAGATTAATTAATTACCATAATTCGTCTGTACTCTCTTATCTCTATAAATAATTAATATAGGTAGATATTACATATATAAAAAAGGTAATAACATCATAATATAATAAATCAATATTTTTCTATACTTAATGTAAGTGTAGATTTAAGTAGACCAAGTCAAATTATATGTCACAAAATATTATAAATAATTAAAATTTTAATAAAAAAAGGAAACTAACTTTAAATAAAGTACATTAAAAAATAAAATTATTACGAATAACTCCAAAACTACTTGTCAGATCTTCACTAAATTTAAGTATTCACATCAGAAGCATTTGTTATTTTATAAAAAAATTTATCATCACTATTGGTTCTCCTAGTAAAAACACGAAAACACATTTAAAAAAAATACAGTCACATTGAGAATCTCTACCTTTTTTTAAAGTTGTTTAAAATACAAAGGAACCCTTTCGTAGGTATATTACATACATACATATATAGCTTCACGCTGTATCCCGCATATAGCAGAGGGAATTTAGTGTTAAGACACTCCGTTCCCCTTTTTCCGCCGATGGTTAGATATATTATGATTTTTTAAATGAAAAACCGTACGAATTTACAAAACTATTTGATCTCATATCAATTATGGTATACGATTTGATTTCTTTTTATAATATTCTACAAATAAATTTTACAAAGAAATGTCCGTACACGGATTTTATGACTTCATGTTACTTCCACCACAACCCGTTTACATTAAAATTTGGACCCAAAATAATACACATGGGTATACTCCCAGGTTATATTATAAGAAGACGTCATATCATCTATGTCCCGTATAGGAATAATAGCTATACGAGTACCTGTGGCGAGGGGTAAAAATTTTAAAAATGTAAGCCGACAGATTCAGGAAAGCCGATATATTCAGGTAAGACGGTATATATGGATGACAGTATTGAATGTTCAGATTTTTTAACAATTTCACTGTCGAATTTCGCTGACGAATTTTTTCTATGTGTTAGAGCTTGTTTTTTTTTTTACAAATTCACTCCCTATTTGTTTTAATTAATTTATTGTCATTTACAAAAGGCTAGCCGTTGGGAACTTTGTTATATGGACGCCTCACCACTGATGTGTACAACCAAAAAGGTTAAATCAAAACCGTCAAGTTGTTAGTTACAAAGGTGTAGGTGTGCAAACAGACACATACAAACCGACAGACAAAAATATAAGCAGACACATACAAATTTTTAAAAAATCGTATATTCATATTTATTTCATGATTTTAATCTCCATTAACAATTTTTTTTCGCAAATATATTCAATGACGGCTTTACTTAGTTTCTTATAGTTTAGGTGGTTTATTATGTTTCTCCATCAAATGTTCCACTTTCCTAAATTCATTATAGCCTAAATCCTACCCAAGCTTGATAGGTGCACAACAAAATAAGTGTCAGTCATATCCGTCCAGTAGATTAAAAGCTGTGCGTATACCCAATGGATTTCAATACGGTTTCAGTAATAGTACATATGTATGTTATAATAGAATTTTTCGGCAATAAAGGAAACAAAATCTCCCTAGAGCTAAGGATTTGCTGCTTTGTTGACTCAACAAACAACCCATACAAAATACGTCAAATAATATTCTAATTGTATATACGAGGTGTGTTCAAAGTGTCGGCGTAAATTTTGAATTTTCATGTTTCTAAATTTCGGATTTTTATGTATGTTATGCGGTATATGTCTCCCTTAGCTGGACAAGAAATATTTGAATGTTCAGCGACGTTGACAGTTAGCAATACGTAACTAATTTTCGCGGTTTTCAAATTTCGATTTTTATGTGGCGTTATGCTAGTATATGTCTCTCCCTTGTGCTGACAAGTTAGGCCATTTTGAATGTTGAGTTAATCGTTGACAGTTAATTTTTGCAATACGAAATGATTGAACGTAGGATTGTAGATAATAGGAAAATGATGCAGGAATTATTAAATTTCACCAATTATAATTAATTGATGAAGTAAAAGTGTGTTTTTTTCAATTTATGATATCATTCGATTTAAAGAAATACATTAGTAATACGTGAAAGAAACATTATGCGGACTGAGGTACATAAAATATGGCATAGTTAGTTTGTGTAGAAAAGAAGTAACAGAAAGCTAATATTTCTTAAATAAACCATAAGAAATATTAAATTATTTAAATTAAATATAAAACACACTACTCTTGCTATGTATATGTGTGGGCAAAAGCTACTTATTGTTTATACAATATACGACGATTTCATGGAAATAAAAATATATAAGCAGATAAAAAATGAGAACTTTGATATATTGTTATATACCATGAACCAAACGATTTTGAGAATCATTTCCAAGAATATAGGCTTGCTTACTTTATTTTTTGCAACAAATCCATACCTGAAAATTTCAAGGGCATTGCATGCATTAAAAGAGTTCGTCGACGCTTCTTAACGTAGTACAATAAACCTCTACAAAATATCTACTAAATCATTATTTTGGACACCAATAAAACAATCCACAGGAAGTAAGGAAAAATGTATTTGTATTGTTGGGGTCTATTTACGCTAGTTTCTCAGTATTGCAACTAAGATTCACGTGTTCTATTTCCGTTGATCACTGTTTGTAAACATTACAGGGTTAGCAGGATTAGCACTCACGTTTCAGGGTTATTTAAGAGGTAAATATAAAACATTTCATTTTACAGTTAAACTACGAGTATTTCATTTTAGTATATAACAAATTAAATGACTTACAGATATTTTTTACATAAAAGTTTAGATTCTAGATTCAATATTTAATTATGGAATTATCGGTAAAATGTTGTATTTAAATTAATCATTTTTATATGGATACTTACTACATAGATAAAATTTAAGTTGAAATCTAACCTATGAACTTGAGCTATTATTCGTTTGGCATTCCTAGGATTTGTCCTAGTTTAGAGGGCGTCCGGAGGCCAGCCATTCCGAAATTGTTTTTCGATGTGTTTGTGTGACACGGGAATCCCAATTGCAATAAAGATAAGCCTAAATTAAAATGAATCTTGCTTAAGAATTAATAATCGCAATCATTTCCAAGCTAAAGCCGGGGTTGCAATTATAGAACCCAATTATTTAAGTAAATATAATTTGTTTTTAGTTTAATGCTAGAAAGTAAAGCGTTCCTTATTATGTTTGTTACCAGACCACCCATGAAAGAGAAAAGTGTTTTACTTATTAAGTCGATATTAATTGAAATAATCACAAAAAAAATAACAATCATTTTTACTTTTATTGTAAAAATATGTTTTCTTAAGTGTCCTGGCAAAATCACAATGTCACCAAAATGTCAATGTGTATGTAATTTAGCTAATGACCGGCCTACCTTGGTCTAGTACTTAAAAATATATACTTATGAACATGAACTGTCTAATACCATTATCCTACTCTAAGTAAGTGCATCATAGCTTTATTGAAGTTAGATTTTTTTTTTTTTTATGGATAACGGATGGCAAACGAGCAGAAGGACCACCTGATGGTAAGTGGTACCTTCGCCCATGAACATCTACACCACCATAGATGTTGTAGATGCGTTGCCAACCTAGAGGATAGAGACGGAAGGGGAGGATAATGTAGTAGTCCGCTATCGGAACCACCACATTTTTGGGAAAGAATGGGTGGGAAAGGGGAAAACCTGGCTTACATGCCATCGAACCGGAACACATCACAAGATATTTGGCGGTTCGTCTTTGACATGATAGTGGTCGCGAGCCAGACGGAGGACGAACCTCCTACCACCAAACAATCTTGCAAATAGACTCCATAAAGTAGAAAATGTTTGCAACATACGAAGTTACTCAATGTTTAGGAAAGACAACAGAGTGGAATATAAATACCGGCGACAGGACGAGGTTAAACAACAAAGAAAAAGACAAACTTAAATAAAATATTTAGGTAACATCCACATCTCGTAATTTTTAAAACTCATAGGAACTTTAAAACAATATTTATGTAAGCTGAACGCAAAAATGGAAATTCTTAAATAAATTGCAAATATATACAATTTATTTTTTTCTTTACACAAATTAGCAATATTGTCTTCATTTTATGTAGCCTACGAGTGGGTATTTATCAATATTTTTTAAGATCCAACCGTAAAAAGTAGTTTCAATTCAATTCAAAGTTCAATATTGAAAGACGAAGGCATTGCATGCCTAACACAGAGAAAATAAACATTAATTTGTATTATTACAAAAAATGTATGAAAAAAATTAAAATCCTTTTCAGGATGTATTTATATATCTTTTTTTTTTATTATTTTAAGAAATAACTTAAATACAAATAAGGCTACAAAAAATTATAGAAATAAATATATTCTCAATAAGACGTGGGTAATTAATTGTCGTGCAAGGATAAAAAATAGCCTTCACGCATAGCAACTTCACAATATTTATGTAATTTTCTCTAGTTTCAGTAGTTTGGCTAGATTCTGGAATGTTACAGTAGTTATAAGTACATATATAAATAATAAATAAAGATATTTCAATTTATATCTCTGTCCATATACGTAATATCTGTATACGTTACATCTAGGGTAGATAATTAATATTATAATATGTCCTTATTGAAGTAATTCAGATATATTTCGCAATATAACATAATTAAACTACAGGATGTGTTAAACGTATGTGCTATGTCCCTCATTAAAAAGTCGGTACATTTAACTCAAAACAAAGTACAAATATATTATTGATGTCAAAATAGTTCACTCATAAAGTATACATCGCTTATATAACATTTTAGATATTATTCATTAAAATAATAATAAAATAATTACATAGACCTGATGTTTTCAATTCAACTTACGAAGTAAGTTTCATAACTCAACTAGCAAATTGATAACAATAAAAAATACTCACCATAAAAAAATTTTTGATAAAAAATTTGCGGTGTCGTGAGGATTTTTTTCTTTAAGTACTACTTTCGAATCCATCTTGCGACGTGTACTTTTTCTTCATATAGAAATGTTTAAATTGTCCTTGTTGATACGTGAAAATGAAATTTAATGAAATATAAATTTATATTAGAACTCCACAATAGTTAGCCAAAATGTAATAGATATTTATTATAATATTTACGGAAGTACTGTTCGATTGAGTAAAATTTTGTACGTATCTTGCCACTAAATCGCGCATGCAGATAATAATTAATCGATTTACTATAATTTTATACACAGTATGAATCACGTATGATTTTTGAAATAATTTCAGCAAGCAGCAAGTGCGCGACACTGCTCCGACGCCAACTGACTGACCGACACGAGTCACGACTCTCGCTTTACCTCTCGCTCTACGATATATTTGCGATACCATGCCCCGTCTATACAGAATACACATGATCCCGATTCATGCTGAATCATTGGCTATTTATAAGTATGTATATCTGATTTTTTTCTGTTTTAACATACATTTTATTGTTTATAGGGTTGAAAGTACGCTAGAACTAAGAACTTGAAGTGTAATATAAGTTAATATTAATTTTATGAGAAATACAAGTGACAAAGTAGATTTGTCTTTCTACTTTATTATGGCAAACGACTGGGAGTAATTGTAATGGCGGAATAACGTACTGAAATAAACTAATCATCAAATATTTGATTCTGACCGTTTTAAAGAGCTATCTAAATAAACTTACAGAAGGTGAAGATAAGCTTAAATATTTTTCAGGGTCAAATGAAGAATATGCTTTATCATAACAATAGCAGTAGGTGTTACATAACATTTACTTCCTTTGCTTATTGGCGCATTAGCCATTATATTTTCCACTGAAATGTGTAAGGTATTATATTACAAGAACTATAAACAAACAAATGCCTGCATCGATTTAAAATTATCACGAAATAAAATTGTCCAATAATAGTGTATGTATCTATAAAATATGATGCTTTATTTTATTATTGAACTTAATATTATTCTCTCGTTATTTGTTTTTAAGATTTGTTAAGCTGAATTCCACACACATGTCAGTCTATGATGTAAAAAAATTATTTTGTTTCTGACAATATTTTAATTTTTTAAATCTGTCATTGTCGTAGATGAGAATCCGAAGCAGGCACCATTACTTGCGGATATTGTAATGATAGTGTATCAAATACTAAACGTTTTAAGCGTATGATAATCTATTATAATTTAGATTTTTGGAGATTTTTTTTCTTTTTTTTTTTTTTTTTTTTTTTCGAAAATAGCCAAAGCATATTGGCATAGCCAACGAAACGATGGCAAGAAACTAAGTGTGCAGGAATTTAAGAACTTGAGTTTCAAAATTTTATAGCCAATTAATACTGTGCCGGGAGGGGAAGCGAACCCGTTTTAATGGGGATCTGGGCTGGTTTATATTTTCTTTTGTAATAAAGAGTAAAAGGCAGCACGAAACATTCTATGAACACTTTGACCATTGGTTTTTATAACTGTGTTTTCATTTACCTCACCGGTACAAAAAAATTTAGAAGCTTAACTGGCTTCAATACGAAAAAAACTTGACAGCAGTGAAAGAGTTATTGTTTTGACGCGCGCCTGCCTGACTTCTACGTATTGAGAATTTGTTTTTTTGCTTATAAGCCCTATATATTACCTGCTATTTTCTTTAAAATGATTTTATTACGCCTTTATATATATATATATATATATATATATATATCTCACCTATGCTATATATCTTTCCTCTATATACTGCATGCTGTATATATATATACAACATTGGAAAAGGTAGATAAATCCTTTTCAGTGGCTATACTTTACTCTGCTGCGGCATGGAATAGAGATTGCAAATTAATTCAGGAGGTGTCTGTGAACCTTGTATTTAAGAAAATTAAAAATACCTGTGGAACAAATTACCGTGTTGATCCAGTGATCATCTGGCAGCTTCTTTTGTTTATAATAAACATTTATTTTATTTTATTTGTTGTTTATATGTATTTATACAGGAGAAAGTAATAATGTATGCATATATATATATAGTGTTAATGTAATATGTGTATGTATATGTATATATATGTGTGTATGTATAGCATGTATGTAGTACTTAACTCAATACATCCTTATACTTAATATTGTTGTATGTGTGGCATGTGTTTGTGTACTTAGAATTGCTATATTTATTACTCGTGGTATTTGTATGTATTTGTTACATTTCGCTGCTTCATACTCGCAAATCACTTTTACTTCTCATTCATACCTTACTACATAGGTTGACTGGGCGGAAATCACTACCATCAAGAATAAGAAGTCATCTTTGCTAACAGCTTTTTTTAACTGTTGTCTGCATTTATTTTGAGGCACAAAGTCTAAGTTATTCTCTCGTATTCTATCTTCATTAATAAGCAGTGTTATAAACGTTTACTTTTAACTAATAATCTTCGGGGTTTGAATATGAAATTAAAGAAGAATTCTGTCCGCGATTTCATCAGTTTTTTGGCAAAAGGGTTGGGTGAGATGGATTAGTATGCATATTATTGAATGTCTTATATTAACCTTTTAACGAAATCTGTTTAAAAAAATGCCATGCCTTGCCAGCTTATAGCTTAAAATCAGCAAGGCTACATAACTATAACATACAACCAAAACGGTCAAAACTTATGCAAACTTGGATTTTATTGGAAATATCAAATTTTAAATAAAATTTCTGTATATTATATTTTAAGGCTGATATAATGAAATTTAAAAAGACCGACTTCGTATAAAATGCACTAATAATAAATTATTAAGATCTGAATCTTATGTGAATTTAAATGGGATCACATCGGAAGCATAGCATAGAAGATAGCTAGTATCACATAAAAAAGAATCGTCAAAATAAAGTAGTAACACCAAAAAAGAAAATAGTCGAATTTAACAATCTCTTTTTTTTAAGTCAGTTATAAATGATATTCATTTTTTCTTTAAGAAATATATCAGGCTTTGTAATCTATGTAGATATAGATTTTAGTGTATGTTAATATAAGTGAAGTAAAGAAAAAAAATAGTATATAGTTTTATAAGATGTGGGCCCATGGTATAGTAAGACATTGACCAACTATAAGCAGCTTGGATGACGGCGATTTGACTTACTATAGTTTAAATAAGTGCTTACGCACTTAGTCTCCAGTTACCCAGATTACTCGACGACTAGCCGCGTAGTGGCTACGCACAAATGATCTCTTGTCGCCGGCGACCATCAGGAGCACGGCTTCAAATGGAAGCGTTCGCACTGTAAGCAACTGTCGTGACGAGCTGACGTCGCTCACAAAAAATATTCAGCTTTTCGATACTAAAAAAATTATAATGAAGTACACTTGTTCATTCTGCACGAGTGTACTGGTAATATTGTCGATCGGCCTGGGCTTCTGGCCCTAGTTGCAAATGTTTTAGTCACCGATCTGCTATTAGTGGAAAATTTATACTTGAAAGTTTCGCTTCCTTGGTCTGATCTACAAGGAAGGACGTTGCCACATTGGATACTGCCACACAACACGCGATGTTTCTAAACTGGCTGAAGACAAAGGCACTACCTTTTTCTTCTTTTGTTGCAACAGCAAGTTTTTTAACAATAAATTGAGTATGTAAAGGTATAATTAATCTTAACTCAATGTTAAAAATATGTGAGTCAGAGTACTCAAATCATGATAGAATATCATGGATTATTAAGTTGAAACTTAAGTTTAAAAAAATCAAAATCATTTTGTATAATTTTCCACTATCATACATTTACGTGAGAAATTAGCAACTTAAAGCATTAAAGCATCACCATACATGTTTACCTTCTATACAGTTTATATCCATAAACAAACTTTTGTGTTACAAGGTAATGTATTTACTATTTATTCTGTACAAAGGATAGGGTCGTTGAAACCTTAGTCAATGCCACAAATAATAAATAAAAATATACGGATCTCTTAATTACTTTACTAAATACAATAAGATTTTAATATATTCACCGGTCTAAACTATAAGTAATATTAACTTCAAATAGTTTGATAGTAACTTTAATACAAGAATTAATCTACAGTAGAACCTCCATTATTGGAGGCTCTATTCAGCAGAGTTTTGATTAACAGAGGTCTCAAGGGTTCAATTGTCTTTTTTTTATTTATAAAGTGTCTTTTACATTTTTACTCAATACATTTTGTTGCACATAATATTTATTTAATAAAAATGTGTCATAACATTATTTTTACCAATTATATAGTTGTTTGTCATTTATATAATTGTTCTTAAAATGGATAAAAAACCTCAAATCCTGTTTCCAGTAGCTGCCAATCCAATTCATTTTCAAGAAACAATTGTTAGGGTTCAAAGTATGAAAACATACAAACATACACTCATTCTTATCTTATGTATATAACATTTTTTTTTAATAAAAATACTTTTTTGCATAATTTGTTTTAATCAACTTTATGTATCAAATTAAGTCTATAAAATGTTGAAATTTGATTGTCCGGTGTTTACAATTATCCATGATCCCTTATAGCCAATAGTCCCCAATGGACATGGATGACAATGGAGGTTCTACTGTATATTAAAAAGCACATAGAACAAATGTGTCAAATATTTAACAATAATTTATTACACAACACATTTCTACATCCTTTATAAAATCCTTTCAGATGTTTTGTTTATTGCAATGCTCTCTGCACCTTACGTACATGTTGACTTTTAGATTCTTTTAGAGCTTCATCCAATTTCTGAGTTAAATGTACTAGATTAGGTAAATCACACTGTAGTAAAACATGATTGGTCACATGTTGACATTGACTAGTTGTCTTTGCATCTTGAATCATTGATATTTTATTTATTGGTGATATACATTTCTGTTCATTAACCGCAGTAAGCTTAATATCTTCATCTGTTTCACCATAATTTTTGGGAGTGGTAAGAACAAAATCCATTGAAATCTTCGGCATTATTTCTTCTAAACAGTATTTTGATGCCACCTGTAATAATTTTATATAATTATAATGAATAATAATTGATTAAAATATGACCAAAAAATATTTTGTGATTTAATTGGAACCCATTTGATTTTGTGGGGAACGGAGTGTCCTAATACTATGTTTCCTCTGCCTACCTTGCTATATGCAGGATACAGCGTGAAGCTATGTATGTATGTATGTTTGTAATTGGAACCCAAATACTATTATAAAACAAGATGACTTGGATATATTCTGAATATCATAGCAAATAATATAAAAGTATGAATTACCCATAAATATATATTGCATTGATAGTTTATAACTAGGCAACATTTTGTTTGCAGCATTTTATATCCTTAATTTATTTAGCTACTGATTAGTGACAGATTTAAAAATATTTCTATAATAACATTTACCTGGATTTCAAACCTCCATAGAAAGTCTTGAAAATTTGGATCCTTTTCTTGCAATAAATTCAGCCCTTTGGATATTTCTTCTTTTTTTGTATCATAAAGCGTTAATAAAATAAGTTGCTGATCTTGTGAAAATCCAGCTATAGCTAATGAGGATTTAAAGTTTGTTTCTGAAAGCTAGAAATAGTATTAATAAAAAATGAACTGAAAATGTATTTTAACATGTGTAAAAACAATATTTCAATAACTTACATTGTGCTTACAACCTTCAACAATTAAATAGGCTAGTGCATATATTAGATTTTGAATAACTGTCATAGGCACATTTAGCTTTTCTAAAAATAAAAGAATATTTTTTTTCATATTATAACATTTTACTAGAAATAAATACTCTTAAATAATTGATATGACTGTTACCTGCAGCTATCAAGCATTTCTTTTCATTGACTCCATTACTAAAATAATCTATTGTGAGCTTACAGAAATCAACCAAAACTGGAATAGAGAATTTTGAAGTCAGTTTCAGATTGATTACAGTTTGTTTTTCGTTTTTAATAAAGAAATTTTAAAATATTGACATTCATTTAAAAAGATTTATTACAGCTTGGGCATAGTACCAAGCAATGTGATTGAAAGCTTTTCAAAAAAAATATTAAGAACTTTTTCATACAAATATTATTTATTACAAGTTGGTTTCAAATATATATATTTGAAACCAAATTTTCCAAATTCAAATTCAAAATATCCAAACTATAAATTAAATCAATAATCATGCTTTATTGGTATAAATAATATTGAAATACTTAACCCTGAATGGAATGTTTTTGTAATACACCTAAGTGTTCTTTTTGTAAATCACTTAAGAAAATAATCATTTTATATTGAAAATAAATGCAAAAATTATATTTATGACAAATTATATTTTATTTTCAAATTATATTTATGATAACACTGAACATAGAGTTCAGTGTTAATAAAGAAAAAGTGCTATATATTTGATATAAGCATAGAAAGTAAATAAACATTAACACTCAAACATGTCATCTACATTATAATTGATTGACGTCTGACGAATGTTACTTTTTAATTTTATATAACCATGCAACACCATGCTGTGATTGTTACAGGCCCTGTTTTCCGATTATAGCGCATAAGTGCGACTCAGTGCTTAATAGAGAGAGCATCAGTTTTCAAGTGCACCGACGAATTGAACAAGGGTCGGCGTTATAAGAAAATAATATTCATAAATTATAATTATATACATAAAGTATATATTGAAAATGTAGTTATAATATGTTCATCCATAATTAAATTTACTCTTAAACATAATATATTACATACGTTTTAAATATTTTACAAAAATTACGAAGAAGCTTTCAGAAATTATTTCAACAGCAAACATTTTTATTTATAATAGTTTAAACAAAATTAAAAATTTAAAAAACTAATTACTTACTTAAAGAAAAACTTATTCTTCTTTTTTGATACGATGGCAATCAATCTGCGCATCAACCGATAGCAGTACTTTTCACAGTGCTCAATTGGTTGATACGTTGCTGTAATCGAAACATTCACCGTTGAGTGATGTCACATAATGCTGTAATTGGAAAACTACTAAATTTTATTTTTCATTTCATATTCCAAATTTAAAAAAGTAATTTTTACGGAATCGAAAAAATGATTTAGGATTTGCTTATTATAAAACCTAATATGTCGGTAAATCTAAATAAATTTTTTACCCCTCGCCATTGATAATGATAGATAGATAGTTCTTCTGATGTAGAGGCGTGTAAATTTAATTAAGATATGAATAGTTTTTAATAATTTTACTTTTTATTGCATTTTAATTAAAGTCAATTTTCTTTTAATGAGCTCTTTGATTTTCGCGGTTATTACACATATTAAATGACACTATTTTAACCGGATTAATCACGTTTATTTTCTAATACTAAAATATTCGTGATTAATCCGGTTAAAATAGTTTCATTTAATATAAATTTTCTTTTTTTATCTTAATTATTTTCAAATCTTAAAAATTACTAATTTCAAGCTTAATCAATTATTTGCTATAAATTATTTCAGCGTGTATAGTATTATTGGTCAATTGTTATTTATAATATGATATATGGTATATACCTTATACCTGTGATTAACATTCATCCTTCACTTTGTATCACTCACTTTCTAATCACAGGATTGAATTGTTGGGTTAAATGTTAGATGATATAAAAAAAAATCTTGTCTAATAAATTCTGAAACTAAATCAAAATCTTATAAATTTAAGGCTCTTATATAGCTTCTACATATGGATTTTAAAGGCCCAATATCATTGTCAAGCATATTTCATTGTATTCTTAAATACCATAATATATAGTATTACACTCGCATATTCATCTACAAATCATACATCTTTAGAGACAGTTATCACATGAATATGTTATTTTTTAAATTTAGTAGGATAGACAAAGGACAGGTGGAGTGGAGTCTAAGAGCCTAGTTTTAGACACTCCATTCTCTTTGAACAATTCCGTTCCCCACTTTCCGTCGAATTGAGGCGGAACTCAACGCCGCACTTTGTTATTTTATGCGAAAATAAGATAAGATAGATAGATAAGTAGATAAGTCTTTATAGTATACTTGTAAAAGATTTTTGTCCAAATAATTTAAATAATGTTTGCTTTAGTTTGGTTCTTTTGCATAAAGTGCTTCGAGCGTATCAGTTAAATACTTGCTAATAACTTGACCAATGCTACTCAACGTAGCCGGAGAACACGAGGGGACATTATACAGTTAAACACTTAATTAGAATACGAGATAAATTACACGTAAAAAAAAGTCCAATATAGAGTCTGCATCTACAAGAAAACAATGCAATAAATATATATTTACAACATACACATGAGTAGGGTAGTAAACAAATATTTTTATTAGGAACATTTGATTGCAACTAAACATTATTAATTTAATATATTTGCTCATTTACAGAAATTTCAAGAAGACTAAACACAAACATTAACAAACAATTAACATCAATATGATGGAGAACTTTAAATGGAAGGGTTTCGCAGATAGGATGGAGGAATTTAGTGCAACTGTAAAGGAATTTATGTAAGTGCACAAAGGTGACGATAAGCATATACCGAAGAAACAAGTGGATATGTATATAAATATAAATACAAAGAAATAAGTTGTGCTCCCAAAGTATAATCAATGAACCAATACGTTAAAATACTAGAAGCTTAAAATTATATTCTAAATTATGTTAATATTCAAGTTTTCTGAATTAATTAAATTATAAATGACATCATTTTATCTTAAGATTGACATTATTAAGCTAGCAACATTTTAGCCAACATTGCATGGACGATTTTGATAGATTTGAGATTGTCAGTTTAAGCATTTCTTTTTGACATAATTCGCTGTTTTTTCATTCTTGTGTTATCATTTTAATAAATATAAGTTATAAAAAGTTATGTATAGAAAGGAAAACAATATAAAATGGCTTTGAAAAAGGTGAAAGGTAATTTTGAAAGAATGTTCGATAAAAATCTTACAGACTTAGTTCGTGGGATCAGAAATAACAAAGATAATGAGGTATATGTTTTTAATGATGATCATTTTAGTCTTAAAATAAATATAATAATTAGAATATTAAAAAAACGGGTGAACATTTTAGGCGAAATATATAGCGCAATGTATGGAAGAAATTAAATTGGAGTTGCGACAAGACAACATCGGAGTGAAAGCTAATGCAGTCGCAAAACTAACATATGTAAGTGCATACTACATTATTATTTTTCATTAGTATTGTATAAATAATGATATAAATAAATATACTTTGTTTGAAAAAATATATTTGGCCACTAAATATGATGTGCAATATTTATTTTACAGTATAATAAATTATAATATATTTAAGGAATATGATTTTTAAATGCTGGGTATCATTGAAATAAATATATACATATAAACATAGTTATTTTATGTTGTACTATTATTTACAGCTTCAAATGTTAGGATATGATATATCATGGGCGATTTTTAATATTATAGAAGTAATGAGTTCAAACAAATTTACCTTTAAACGTATTGGATACTTAGCAGCTAGTCAATCATTTCATGCGGACTCTGAACTTCTTATGCTTACCACAAATATGATAAGGAAAGATCTGAATGCTCAAAACCAATATGAAGCTGGATTAGCACTAAGTGGTTTGAGTTGTTTTATATCACATGATTTAGCAAGAGATTTAGCTAATGATATTATGACACTGGTAAGTAATAATATCCAGATGTATTTGACTATTTCAAAAATATAATTCACTATACTAATGTTAAACAATTTATAATTTTAAAAAATACTTTTAGATGAGCTCAACTAAACCCTATCTTAGAATGAAAGCTGTATTAATGATGTATAAAGTATTTTTACGATACCCAGAAGCTCTGAGACCAGCATTTCCTAAATTAAAAGAAAAATTAGAAGATCCGGATCCTGGTGAGTGTATTCATTTCACTTGAAAGTTTTTAACAAGTTATAAGCTTATTATTAAGTACCAATATTCATAAAAACAATCATATTTTCGAACAGGAGTGCAGTCAGCAGCAGTAAATGTTGTGTGTGAACTGGCCAGGAAAAATCCTAAGAATTATCTGTCCTTAGCTCCTGTATTTTTTAAATTAATGACAACATCTACTAACAATTGGATGCTAATTAAAATCATCAAACTGGTAAAAAATATATCTGTTTTCTTTATTGTACTAATATCTATGTAATCTAAGTGTTTTAAATATTAAGAACCTAAAATATTGTATAATTTTACTTATTTAAATCATGGTTATAATAATATATACATATCTACAATATTCCATATACTTCTGTATGACATTATGTTACAACATGTATGGAAAGTGTCAACTAAACCGACTATGTAAACATCATACATAAAAATCTGTCTAATTAGTATTAATTCTCCACAGTTTGGTTTAATGACTCAGTATGAACCAGAAATTGGGAGAAAAATTACTCAAAGCCTCATAGATTTAATTTGCAGGTACCCGAGTATTGTTATAAAGATAAATTAGCAGCTAGTTCCATTCACACCCACTTGAATTGATCCACATTTACAGTGAGGCTTCTTCATATGTCGTTGCTGCAGATCTTGTGACATAATATGCAAAATTAGCATTTTGGTGTGTACAGCTTCCAAAGTCATGACATCAACTGATAGATAGACATTCACTGTTTTTACCACTCAAATACACTAAGATATAAAATAAGACATGAATGGTGTAAAATTTATCTGCAAAACAGCAATCTAGTAAATATCCTGCTCTAATCTACCACTTCACACAAAGTTTACACAAAATTGGCATGCTACACATTTTCTATTATGTTCGCTGCTGCTGATAAAAATTGATCATGAAAACATGATTTAGGAACCAATATGTTTCATGTGACAAGTTAGACAGGAAGGTGGACACTAGGACACCTAGGACTGAATTCATAATCTGACTCGCATAAGCTAGTTTTATGTAGTGTCATTGTATTTGTTCCAGTTTGGTGCCTTAACCCCATTAGAGCCCCGACTTGGCAAGAAACTGATAGAACCATTAACTAATTTAATACATAGGTGAGTCAGTCACGGCGGCTTATGTACTAATTTTATGTTGGAGTACTAATTTTTGGTCTCTATGGGGTGAAAGGAAAGTAATTTTGAAAATATGAGTGCATTAACTGTTAAAAGTATCAAAAATATTATAGACAGCTTGGACTGCTTTTTTGTTGTAAAAAAGCTTAATTTGATTTATATAGTAATAGGTGTAGGTGTGATTAGGCTTCTTTGCTGATGAAAACTCATCATTGCTTACATTTGACGATCAGAAAACATCAAAGTCAGTCCTGAAAATCCTTTGCAGAATTTCATAGATGTATTCATTGACTCCATAGGCTCACGCTTGTTAAACCATTTAATTACTTATGCACAATTTGTTATAATTCAAGCTACTACTAACTAATTATAATATCACATTTGCACAAGTTTTCACAGGGATTTAAAGTTAAAAATAGAAAAATAGTAAAAACAGACATATATGTTATTTTGAGGTTGTTTTATAATAACAACTGTAGTGAAAAAAAAAAATCCACTAAGTTACAATATTCATTTATTTCTTGATGAGTATAAAGTTGCTTGTTACTAGATTTTATGTGGTTTAACAAGTGATTCACTAAAAAATCACCGGATGTGGTAATATTATACAATGTATATGATTTATTATGTATATTTATTTCGGCGTGTGTGGGTATTTAGCACTACAGCAATGTCGCTGCTATACGAATGCATCAACACGGTGATAGCAGTGCTGATCAGCATCAGCAGCGGCATGCCAGGACACGCGCCGCCTCCGTACAATTGTGCGTGCAGAAACTTAGGATACTCATAGAAGATAGCGATCAAAATTGTGAGAGTGAACACATTATTATAAAGTATATATATATGTCGCAGAAGCCGAGACAAAGTATGGCGATAATCTCCACCTTCGAGACGCCATGGTCAGTGGCTAACTCCAGTGGCACGAGCGAAAGTCCAACAAGATGTGTGTTCTGCTCTACTGACGCATGCTATTTGTATTGTCATTCTATAGTTTTCTAACAATGTATCGCCAGCCGGCCCCCAACCATCAAATCACTTATTTCAAATATCAGATCAATCTATATAAATGAGTAAACTCTTTAGTCATTATTCCCTAACATATATATATATATATATATATATATATATATATATATATATATATATATATATATTATCTTTAGGACAAAGTTACTGTTATTTAAAATAAAAGTATCTAAAATTTCTGTTTTTATCCCTTTGAAATTTCACTTATATATTGTATATTCATAACGAAGTAATACATATTCCATAAATATTTGAATATTATAAGAAATTTAAGTTGTCTATGTCGTTATCATATAAAAAGTATCTTTGTGGTTTACAGTAAAATATTTGGGTTTGCTGGCGATGTCTCGAATACTTAAATCTCACCCGAAGTCAGTTCAGGCTCACAAGGACCTAGTTTTGGCATGCTTGGACGACAAAGATGAATCAATTAGACTGAGGGCTCTTGGTCTGCTCTATGGAATGGTAAATACAAAGTTTTTTTTTTTTTTTTTGTGGATACCGGATGGCAAACGAGCAGAAGGACCGCCTGATGGTAAGTGGTTACCTTCGCCCATGAACATCTACAACACAAGAGATGTACTAGATGCGTTGCCAACCTAGAGGATTCAGATGGAAAGGGAGGATAATGTAGTAGTCCGCTATCGGAACCACCACATTTTGGGGAAAGGATGGGTAGGAAAGGGGGGGTGGCTTACATGCCATCGAACCGGAACACATCATTAGATATTTGGCGGTTCGTCTTTGACATGATAGTGGTCGCGAGCCAGACGGAGGACGAACCTCCTACCACCAAACCAAAGTTATTTTTAAGTAAAATAACTAATTTAAACTAAGTTATATAATAAAGCCTTTAACAAAAAAGGAAACTGATTTCAAATAAAATGCGCTGAAATATAAAATTATTATTAGTAACTTAATAACTAGTCATCAGATCCTAACTTTAATTTAAATGGGACCACACCAGAAAGACTAGCTATCATATAAAAAAAGATCATCAAAAGTAATTCAATCAATTCAAAAGTTATGCGGTAACTCACATAACATTAATATTAATACAGTCGAATTATTAGAACCTTTCTTTTTTGAAGTCGACTGTAAATCAACACGACTGATAAGAAGTCATTTACAGGTCATTTATAGGTCATTTATATTAAAATAGTTAAATTACACATGTATGATATCTGGAAGTAATTCAGGACGATTAAAAAATATTTATGGCTACATAAATCAAAGTGTAACGGAATGTTAAATGATAAGTGTTGTGACACATACATGTAGGACAAAATTGTCTGCTTTGTGTTTGTCACTTGTTTATCTAAAAGTAATTTTAATGATTTTTTTTATGTCTATAAGGTAATTATTCACACTCTTAGCGTTATAATTATATAAGTCAATTTAGTCAATTCTGTGAGAACTCTCGACAAATTAAGAAGCTATGTGTTGCTCTGTAAAACAAAAGTTTTATTTATTTTTATAACTTTTACATTTTTACATTAATAAAAAATACAAATATACAACTACAATTACCTGTAAAACAAAGAAACGACATTTAAAGTTACTTTGTCGATTTCTTTTCATTACTTAACATAATCTTCATTTCACTTTTATTTTTATCACTGTAAATCTGACGCCATTTGTCTTTGCAATTAAATCTTATTTTCCTAACCACTCACGCCATCTATCTAATCAGCATCAACAATAGTAAAGCACGCGCCCCAAATTCGAACTACTAAAGAAGGAATTCAATGGTATTTCTTACATCTCCCCCAATTTGAAAAAAATCTCCTTGGAAATTTTGCTTCTTCGATATTTTTATTATTAAATGTCTTGTTCTTCTAATATTGAAACAGGAATGAAACTTAGTTATATGAAGCAGGTTTGACTCCATCTTTACCTTGATCTGTATTATCTCGTATATTAATTTGAAATTTTTTTTCAATTTTATCTGGGCAATCTGCTCGTCTAATTTTCTTCTATTTAATTTGTTACCATTTTCATTTTTTCATTAAAAATTGCATTTTTTTTTTTTTTTGATTCTGTTCTTGCTATGTCCAAATTTCAATTCGGATTTTTAGCATTTAAATAAAACAAGCTCAAGCATGTAATAGAAAGTTCCCGATTGTTTTTCTATTAAAATTATGATTAATATTTAATATTTTCATTTCTTCGCTCTGGTAACGAGGCAAAACGCGGCGTTGAGTTACGCCACTCAGCACGCAATGCTTCAATTCGGCGGAAAGTGGGGAACGTAATATTAAAAGAGAACGGAGTGTCTTAACATTAGATTCTCTGGTTTCCATACATACAGCGTGAAGCTAAAAAAAAAGTTAGAATACCTTTATAAAACTAAAGGTGGTTCTTATTATTAATATTTATTTAATTTCCAACTCATTGCAGGTATCTAAAAAGAATTTAATAGAAATAGTGAAGAAATTGATGGTACATATGGAACGCGCCGAGGGCACGCTATACCGCGACGAGTTGCTCACGCGCATAATAGAGATATGCTCGCAGAACAACTATCAACATGTGGTACACTTCGAGTGGTACATCACCGTGCTGGCAGAACTCACAGAAATGGAAACAAGCGCTAAGCACGGTAGATGAGCACTTTATACAAATTTTATAATAGTTATAATATTTATATAGTGGAGTAAGAGTGGAGTCAAGAAGTTCCTCGGGCACAATATTTTAAATAGCGTGAGAGTGCAAAAGCGAGTAATCGAAAATACCACCATTTTAGCGACGAACCTGGTTCATTTGGACGGTGCCGTGCTCGACGCGTCGAGTTTTTATTTTTATTATTTATTTGTTGTATTTTTCGAAACATCGTAAAATGTTATTTAATTATTAATATAATAGATTAAATATTAACATTTCTCAGTACTTGGATCGTAGCGGTCAAAAAACATAAAAATTTTCTTTTCAATTGTGTCGCCATCTATATGATATAACGTGCGGCACGGGCGTCATATGTCATGGTATAAGATACAAATAATGGTATACACTGGTGTGTCGGCAGGGTGCATGATCGCGGCGCAGCTGACGGAGGTGGGCGCGCGCGTGGCGGAGACGCGCGGGTTCGCGGCGCGCGAGTGCGCGGCGCTGTGTGCGCGCGTCGCCGCCGCCACGCCGCGCGCCGCCGAGCGCGAGGTGCTCTACGCCGCCGCCTTCGTGCTCGCCGAGTACTGCCTGTTAGTACTTCCTATTTTATTGCTAGTGCACCTTTAAAAGGTAAATAAGTCTTTCTACCGCGAGTCATATGTATGTATAATAAAATTCCACAAATAATTAAATATCTACCACTCGAACGATTCGAAGTTAAGATTGAAAACATGTTATTGAGAAAATTATATTGTTCTAACCAAAAATATTATACTGATATTAATGTGTGGAATTGAATGCTGTAGATCAGTGTTTCTCGTCTACTTTTCTTGACTGGCTTCCGAGCCGGTGGTAGTTTCCGGTCGGACTGACGATACTGACATGCTTCTTTTAATTGACGATTCGAAAGTGCTCGTAACGACCTATTTGAATAAAGAGTATTTTGACTTTGATAAATGTTTCGATTACAACAGGGAGGAGGACGTGATGCGCGAGTCTATCTCGGCGCTGACGCAGTGCGCGTGCGCGGGCGCGGGCACGTACATGCGCGCGCGCGCCGTGTGCGTGCACGCCGCGCTCAAGCTCGCCGCCAAGCTCTTGCGCGCCTACGAGCGACGCGGGGAGCGCGCCGCCGCGCTCGCTGTCAGTACACACGCTTACTGTAATCCTTTATATTATGTCTACGTTGGGGGTGACCGACTCGAGGTCCTTTTGATTATTTCTGGCCCGCCAAGCTTATATTTATATTACAGATATTCATGCGGTAATATATTAAGTTCTATCATTTTTTCAGGTTTTATGTTTTTATAATCATGTTCATAATATGAATGGTATTTCAAATACTATTAAGAAGAGGGCCTCCCAAAAAAACAATAATCGGATAGGCCCATTGTTTCACCTCCGGTCTAAGAAATATGTCCCTCCTTCCATTGAAGCGTTCAGTAGAATGTATTGACAGTGCTCAGCAATAATCTGTGATGTAATTAATTTGGAGCGTGTAATTCATCAGGTGATCCACGAGACGCTGGCGGGCATGCGGCCGCTGCTGAGCAGCGAGGACATGGAGGTGCAGGAGCGCGCGCACAACGCCACGGCGCTGCTGCAGGTGGTGCTGCGCCGCCTCGCGCCCGCCGACCCCGCGCTGCCCGACGCCGACAGCGCCCACACCCTCGCCACGCTCGTGCACCACGAACAAAGGCATTCATATTGTTGCAAAACCTACTTTGTACCTTAATTTGTTTCTAGCCAAAATTAAGTATATGCGGGACCATCTTGGTGCAGAGGGATAGTATCTGGCTGTAAACACAAGTAGTTGTGGGTTAAATTTCCACTCAGAGGAATATTTAAGTACTACTATTTCATTCTATTAAGTAAGACAAAGTGCGGCGTTGAGTTCAGCTGCTCAACTTAATATTTCGATTTCATCCGAACAATAAAGAACCGAGTGCCTTGACACTAGGCTCTCATTCACTACCGTACTATAAGGGAAAATCATGATGCTCAAAAAATGAGGCCCTTGTAGCATAATGGGACAAAGTCTTACGGTAAATGTGATGATCAAGGAAATGCATTCATTTTTATTTTTCCTCTCCAAAAACAAAACGTCACGCTGGGCACCCTCTCGACACCCAATATCTCGAAGTCAAACAGAAAATGTAGAGCAAAGTGTCGTGACACTAGGTAGGAGAGATGTGTTAAATATATTATTGCTACTAAAATGTATACATTATAAATGGAATTTAGAAATTTAAACAATATTTCAAGTTTTTCTCATTTAATAATATTTTTTACACAGTCCAGGATACATTATCCTGGACTTAGCAGAATAGGCAGAGAAAAACTGAGAACCTAGTGTTAAGACACTCCCTTCTCTTTTAACACATCCGTTCCCACTTTCTACTTAATAATAATAATTCTATATAATTATATAGATTTTATCCATTTTTATTTTTAGTAATGGAATAGAATCTGAAGAAAATATTATCAATGGAGAAGACAATCAAAACTTTAGTGGAGGACTTATTGAGGAACTGGCGAGTCTGTTTGATGGTGGTGAACTGAAACCCGTGGCACCTAAAGCACAGAAAAAAGTACCAATGCCAGCCAAGTATGTATATTTCGTAGTAATATCATAGAAATTGTTATTTCATGACTTAATCAAAGTTCATAAATTGTGTAAATAAATTTGATCATCAAAGGAATCATCAGTGTTGTTATTTTATGTGTGATTGATTGTCATTTTATTCCGTGTGTTAATACACACTAGTTTCGAGTAATTTTGTTTGGTGGTAGGAGGTTCGTCCTCCGTCTGGCTCACTGCGACCACTATCATGTCAAAAGACGAACCGCCAAATATCTTATGATGTGTTCGGTTCTAGATGGCATGTAAAAGCCAGGTTCATTCCCACCCATCCTTTCCCCCAAAATACTTAGTGGTTCCGATAGCCGGACTACTACATTGTCACCCACTATACATATATCTTTCTTGGTTTTTGCAGCTTTTATCTACAGCACCTGGTGTTTGTGGTGATCATAGGCGCCGAAAGGTAACCTCAACACCCATCGAGGTGTTACTTTGCAACTCGTTTGCATCGTTCATCCATAAAAAGCAAAAAATAATTATCAGGAATGGTTGAATTCTGTGCTTTTATATTTATTAAATTGATAACTCTTATCTCATTTGTGTGATTATCACCTCTTATTTTTCTGTTATTAGAGGCAGTAATTTAATTACATTTTATTCATAACATTAGTATTTATTTTTCTGTCACCTTATCCATCACCCATTCGTTTATTTAAGTGGCCACACATTTGGAAATGAAATAAAAAATTAGATAGTAAAGGCAAAATAGAATGGACACAGTCAACTCACATTCACTTCAATAAAGGGAATATCTTCTTCATACAATTTTGTAAGCCAAATTTTATATTTCAGAATTTACAACTTGTTGCTAATAATCGCTATGTGTATAATATCTTTGTTAATGATGAGCAATTATGATAATTATGATGATGATTAATGATGAGCGACTTTTGCGCAGCTTCCCGCACGAACCTCCGATAATTCATAAAGTTCTTGCCGGCTATATTATTATACCAGAGCATTTTTTTAAAAAAAGGCTAACAATTTTCATATGTATTTAATTGGTGCTTAACGCTTGTTAACAATATACCAATAGTGTATTTTTACAGTAATAATAATAACCTTAATATGTATGATTTCGTCGAAAGCTTGGACTTGGAGCAGTGGCTGTCGCGCGACCTGCTTTGGGAGGTCGTCCGGACAGCTCGAGAGCTCCCGGAGGGCGAGGAGGAGGCGGAGCGCTGTTCGCGGCCGCGCAGCCGACGCAAGCCGTCACACGATTTTTGCCAGGAATTGGAAATGGTATATCATGTTTACAGTTATTTTACATTCACATTATCATAACATCAAAGAAAAGATTTGTTAAAACGTTAATTTAACAAGCTGTTGTTGTTGTGTTAGCTTATCTGTCGTATAACATAAATACATAATTATTTTTTATACATAAATAATGTAAAAAGCAATAATATATTTAACACATTCTGGCTGACCAAAAATCCATGAAGTACTTGGCTAAAGCATTGACGAGATGAAAATTGTATGTTAACTTATAACTAAGGAAATACCATTGTTGAATTCCTTTCTTTAGTAGTTCGAATTTGGGCGCGCTTTACTATTGTTGATGTTGATTAGATAGATGGCGTTGGTGGTTAGGAAAATAAGATTTAATTGTAAAGACAAAATGGCGTCGGATTTACAGTGATAAAAATAAAAGTGAATTGAAGATTATGTTAAGTAATGAAAGATCGACAAAGTAACTTTAAATGTCGTTTCTTTGTTTTACAGGTAATTGTAGTTGTGTATTTGTATTTATTAATGTAAAAATGTAAACGTTATAAAAATAAATTAATCTTTGTTTTACAGAGCAACACATAGTTTAATTTGTCGAGAGTTCTCACAGAATTGACTAAATTGACTTATATATACATATCCATATTTTAATTCGCAAACCATAGTTCCACTCTACATGAAAAATATTCTTGCAAAGTGGAAATAATTAAAACCGTGTCTCAGTGTGGTTTGTTAATATAGTAACTCCAGTACCATCACTTCAATTCAGATAGCAGACATGTCCTCGTGCACTGTGTATATATCTTCGGACTTTATATCACATATATGATGTTACGGTTTTCTCAGATAAAATTGGCTGGCTTAATAATTCGAGGAATCAATTTGTGCTCACAAGCAATGCCTCGATTCGGCGGAAAGTGGTGAGCGGAGTGTCTTAACACTAGGTTCCCTCTGCCTACCCTGCTATATGCGTGATACAGCGTGAAGCTATGTATGTATTATGTACAGTTGCGAGAAGCCCGGCGCCACGAGCAAGCCAACAACCCGCACTATTTGAAGGATGAATCGCCGCGCTCCTACCAGGACGACGTGCCCATTGCGGAGATCGCCCTAGAAGTGCCGCTACAGATTAAATGTTGGTGCCTTTTTATATTTCTTATATTATTATGCTGAGTTCATATAAATATATGGATAGTACACCATGGACACCGATACTTAATATAATAGCCATGTAAAATTATTATTATTTTATTTATGAGGATTCTATTCTGTTTTACAAGTATAAGAACTGTTATTTAATCATAAATAATTTAATAAGTTTTTTTTGTTTTTACTTTCCAATGATGAACGTTGCACAAATTTTGTAACTAAAATCACTTTGTATTTTTTTCAGCTAAGAGATCTGATATGTACTTAACTACAAGACAAAGATCTAAGAAAGCAAAAAAAGAAAAACGAACTTCGAAGAAGAGGAAAAACAAAATTGAAAGGCATTCGTCTGAATCGGATAGCGACTGTTAGTATTTTTTTAATCACTTTTTTTATTTTTAAAAAGAAATTTGGAGATAAATGTTTAATATTTGAATGCCCAAAAAGCTTGCTCTAAAATGTTATGTAAAAGCGAGATTTAAAAAACAAAAGAATTGACAATATTATAATCCAGTTTCGAAGTGCCTCAACTGTGGGTTCGATCCCCACCTTGGGCACGCGTTTATATTTATATTGCAAATGAAAGAAATATTTTTAGAAATAGGCTGAAGGTAAAGAGTGCCTGGATAAGCTAAGAACTAAGTAACTTTTAGGATTTTCTGTAATAATTTTAATGAAATATAACATATATAATTAATATGGTATGTATTATATTGGTAGTGGAGCCGGAGGAGGCGGTGCGTCCGGCGGTGGCGGAGGGCGGAGAGCTGCCCGACGGCGCTGCGCCCTCCGACGACGAGCCCGCGCCGCGCGACGACCCGCACCGCGCGCTCGACCTCGACCTCGACATGTACACACAACCACTACTAACACCATCATATGATTATCTATTTAATATGTATCAAGTTATTTTCGTAAAGTAAATTACTAGTTATAATTTAAAACCCATATATTGTTGATAAAATCATTTTATAACAAATGTTATTACAAATTTTATTTATTTTTTAAATATCATTACAAAACATTTCTTTTAAAATTTCTTAATAATTTTAGACCACTCCGAGAAGAAGAGTTGCTTGTGACGAGAATACAGCAATATCCATCACCCGAGATTGGCGTATTGAATAAGAAGAAAGAATCTAAGAAAAATAAATCGACAGAGAAGAGATCTTCCGAAAAGTCTGGCCATAAGAAGAAGGGAAAAACGTCAAAGCATAATAAAGAATTTGACTTAATGTTACCAGAACCCAGTAATAATGGTGTAGAAGAAAACCTACTCATTGCTACTGAAGATAACTCTAAGGATAAGACCCTGGAAATTGCATCAGATGACAAACCTCGAGAGAAACTAAAGACTGACAAACATAAGAAGTCAAAAAAAGAATCTAAAGAAAAAGAATCAAAGAAAAGTAAAAGTTCTAAGAAAGGTATTACATATTTATTATTTAATCATAAAAATATATATATACTAACATGGTTATTTAAAATTAATGAAATCAAACTCCATTTTTTTAAATTAAAGATAAAAGATAAAAATTGTAATTGTACCTTTAAATTACTTACAGACAAACACGGATCAAAAGTGGGATATGAGGAGGCGTTAGGTATATCAACGCCCAGCAAGGAAGTTGTATAGTGTATGGTCCTATATAAGCAAGCCTCTCTCTACTATTGGGGATCTTCACACGCTCTCAGTGCAATTGTTTGTTTGAACAATTAGTTTTTATTAGTTAGATTCATATATACATATATTATAGGCAATGTTTTCATTCGTCTTAATGAAACGTGTCCATTTAAATAAACATATATTTCTATTAATTTAGAGTAATAAATATGTATAATCATGTACAGTTTTATTGCAAGATTAAATAATATTAACAAAATAAAAGCTATTCATCTATGTGTATACATGTATTTTTAAATTATAAACATTAAAAACAAATTACTTGACAAAAACACAAATCCTATAAAATAAAATAATAAATATTCAAGAATTCCTCTTGATCTATTTGTTACATATGTCGCTGCTTCCATGAGCTCCGCCTTTTTTATTCTTATAATAAAAAGACACCTGAAGATTAATATTAAATCGATTAATCGAAATAGGCTCTATTTTTTTAACAAGTCACATTAGGATTATAAGAAAATTAATAACTAGGGGTAGAATAAAGATAAGCTAAGATTGTTGTTACTTTTTGGTAATTTAGATATTACTCCAAAGTCAGTCAGTGCTAAAGCTGGAGGCAGACGTAACACGTTTTTCCGTTCTCTTAAATGAAAGAAATGTTTTAAGGCTGAGATGAGCCATTAATTATTCATGAGAAATTAAAACTAGTTAATTTTATATCTTTACATTTAGTTAGAAACACAATTTGATTAATATAAAATATAGTTGTCTGTTAAATAGTAAACGGTGAATGACTTTATACACTGGAAACTGTTTTCTTTTAAATATACTACTTTTAAATGTTATCTTAGAGATTGATGGGACACTACTATTTTGTTAGGTGGTAGGAGGTTCGTCCTCCGACTGGCTCGCGACCACTATCATGTCAAAGACGAACCGCCAAATATCTAATGATGTGTTCCGGTTCGATGGCATGTAAGCCAGATTTTCCCCTTTCCCACCCATCCTTTCCCCAAAATGTGGTGGTTCTGATAGTGGACTACTACATTGTCCCCCCTTCCATCAGTATCCTCTAGGTTGGCAACGCATCTACAACATCTCTGGTGTTGTAGATGTCTATGGGCGAAGGTAACCACTTACCATCAGGTGGTCCTTCTGCTCGTTTGCCGTCCGTTATCAATAAAAAAAAAAAAACACTACTATTCATTATTTTCACTAATAATTACTTGTCTATAATACACCAATCACAATACTAAATATAATAAAACTACATTACACGATCCAAATACATTTATTACTCTTTCAGTAAACAGCCACAAATAAATATCACTTGGACAAATCATATACATATTGTTGTACTTTCATTTTTAAATACATTGAATGACAAATGTATGAATTCAATGCGAGTGCATTATATACAAAGGAACCATACTGTACAATTAGTACCAAGATATTGGGCGTATAAGGGAATATTTTTTTTTTTTTTATGGATACCGGATGGCAAACGAGCAGA
>JAKGSA010000063.1:27638-60161 GCA_033558755.1 Philaethria dido | reverse complement strand
ATTTTGGGGAAAGGATGGGTGGGAAAGGGGAAAATCTGGCTTACTGGAGTATTTAAACATACATGTATTATGTAATATTCATGTCATTTTTAATAACAGGTCACAGTAAATCATAACACTATCACTATAAATGAATAAGAAAAGTAAATAAATTTCCAAAAATATAAATAAATCCAACTAGAACATGTAAATATTCAACGTTACTGGAATAAACTATTTCACAATAAACATAGGTAGGACTTATTCTAATTCAATAAATAACATCAATCGGCGCGATTAAACTGAGGCACAGTCCTCATCATAGGCGTGAAACATTTTGGCATGTCCATAAATTGGCTAGTGTTTGAAGCATGCTATTAATATCTAAGAGTAAAAATTTCAGAAGAAAAGAACTAAATCGAGGAAACTCAATGTAATTAGTTCATAAACAATAAATATGTGAATCTATGAAACAATTTGTTCCCAATAATAATCTAAAGTGAATAAATAACTTAATCTTACTCGAAGCATGCTCATTGGCTCGGCTAACAGTGAACAATAATGACTGGTAACAAGCATGTTTTATAATATAAGTATTATTCGAAGAAAATCTAAATATGAGATTAATAGGATGTTTATTATAAAGTTGATAATTATTATAGAATTCCGTACACAGGTTTAAAAGAATGTGCAATAAAAATATAACATCTACAAAATATACTACTAAAAGAATTTCTATTTACATAAAATTAATATTTGATATTGATCTCGATTAATAAAATACATAAAATATGAACAATAATGATGTGTAGCAACACTGAATGTGTACGGATCCATTAAATCTACAATACTGTTTACTTCTCTAGCATGTATTTAGGTATCTCGAACTTGACCTCGACGCCGGCGTTCTTGGCGAGCGCGACGATCTCCGAGAGCTGCACGACGAGCTTGGCGGCCTCGTCGAGGTCGTCGCGCGGGACGATACGCAGTCCAGAGTCGGCTATCAGCTTTCTGGCTTCGTTTACTTTTGTACCCTGCAAATATTTTATAACTTATTATTGAGGATTTCTTCGTTCTAATAACAAGGAAAAGTTATGGCGTTGAGTTTCGCCATTCAGCACGCAATGCGTCAAATTCGGCGAAACGTGGGTAACGGAAATATAAAAGAGAACGGAGTATCTTAGCACGAGGTCTTCTGGTTCCCTCTACCTACCCTGCTATGTGCGGGAAACAGCGTGAAGCTAAAAAAATATTAAAGAACTTTTAAAAAATATGAAATACTTTTGACACTGATATGAATCGACTATGAATCTCATTGGAGGAAACGTCTATAACATGTCGATAAAAGCTTATATAGGCTTAAAACATTTTTATGTAGCTTCGCATATAGTTACTTTCAATGTAATAATAATAATTATTAATTTATCGAAAGTAATGAGTACCAACATTTCGGATTTCTTCCATATTAAACGATTACTACAATCTCAGTGATAAGGAGAAAGCTATTAATATTTTTTTATCATCATATTTTATACTTGATAAAATTATGACGATATTCAAAATAAACAACCATATTGAATCTTTTGAATAAATCGCAAAATTTATTTACTGACATATAGTAAATATGCCTATGAACTTTATATTTTGCTTTGCATTGTGATATTTCCTAATTAGAAGTTATTTATTACTCCTTAACAATATGAAGTTAATTTAAAATATACAATTATTTGTATGTATGTGCCTATCTATAAATTATATATCTTTTTAGGATAATGGCGCCTATAATAATTTCAGTACCATAAAAACTATTAAAGTAATTAAATAAAGTTAGTTTCCTATTTAATTTGGCTGGCCTTTTAGTTTGTTGCCATTTATAATCCAATGACATTGATACTCGGTCCCCTAGGAATTCCTCTTAGTGCTTCCTTAACTCTTTAAGGTTCTTATACATGCCAAATTTTTACTGCCAGTATTCATTGAATAAAATATATTTTTTATAAATAGATAGAAGCTTACCTGTAGACGAACAATGACTGGTATCTGAATATTGAGGTTCTTAGCGGCGTTGATGATACCTTCGGCGATGACGTCACATCGCATGATGCCTCCAAAGATATTCACCAAGATGGCAGTCACTTTCGGATCCGATAAGATAATCTTGAAGGCTTCCTGGTAACAATGATTATATATCAAAATTATCTCCATTGACATATGAAAATATATAAAATATATTTATTATTGTTTTAGGACATTGCATGTAGTGTACTTACGGAGACGGCCTGCGCGGTGGCGCCGCCGCCCACGTCGAGGAAGTTGGCGGGGTCGCCGCCGTACAACTTGATGATGTCCATGGTGGCCATGGCGGCTCATTCTTCGCGCGCCGTTTACCATACACCCAATGTTGCCTGCACGTAAAATAAGGAATATTATTGGAATGAGATCACAGGTTAATTCAATAAAGTATAGATTTTTATGGATATGTAAGGAATATGCGACAGTTCTAAAATAATAACTGTGGGTAGTAAAAATAATAAAAAACAAACAGAATTGGAAACAGTGCCTTCATCTAAGGGTTAATACAAAGGATAATCTAGTTATTCTGCCTACTTTTTAACATATATTTCATACATATAGAAGATGTGTCAACCCATATGAGAGACATGAGAGAATGGTCAAATATTTACAACAAATGTAATAACTTTTTCTAGGTAATAAATACGTCACGTTGCATATAAACAAATACATTCCACTAAGCCAATACAGACAAGGTTAAGACACATAATAGAACAATAATAGTATACATTACCCTAGTATATATGTAAATTAGTACAATTATACATTCAGTATACTGAATGTAATAGTACAGAGAACAAGACAAACAATATAACATATCATAGTTCAATCATTCCTTATGTGGAAATACAAGGAAGAGAAAAACTGTACTCTATGCCAAAGCAACTATATATTGAGACACATTTAAAATTATATCTCATTTTAATAATGCTAAGAAGATTAAGGGCTATTGTCTGTAGGTAATGTAGTTCAGATCAAATTGCAGCCTCAATTTCGGATCCTCTTGGTACGTTCTCGTAGTTGGAAAAAGTTCCTTTTCTTTGCCGAAATCTGAGCATTTGCTCGTCAAAACGGAATTTTTAGCGTCCAAGCAGAAAACTAGAAAATAATAAATAATATCTTTTAATGTGCAAAAGTTTTTTAATGAGGGTATTTGGCAGTGAATGTACACGAAATGTAGCTCTTTTTTTTATTATAGCATGATATATTAACAATTTATTTTATCTGATAAGGTGATTTTAAAATGAAATCATTATTTTTAAAAATACAAGTAAATTGAATTATATTACATATATGGAAAATGTAATGATATTTGAAACTAGATATGTTCTGAATTAATAAGTACCAGAGCTCTATAATTCAGTTTACAAATCATAGAAATATTATATTTCTCTCAAAACTGGTGGGAACAATATTTTATATATTTGAATGCATGCATTGGAATAACAATAACGTTTATGCCATACAAATGCACTCTAATATAATACTGTAGCAAATGTAGTCTGTCTATTCCAATGACTTTGCTACAAGAAATATTATACTACAAGAGATATCTTTTTTTGACAATTAGACCATATTATTATATAAATAAGGTTACATATGTTAAATATGTGTGTGTGTAAATATCACATTTTCAAGTTTGATTTTATCCCAAAAAACATGAATGTAGATTTTTTTATATGCCTACAAAAACAACATCCAGGTTACATTACATTCTTACAATGTTCCTGTAAATTGAAGTTACTAAATTTCAATACATACATATCAATTTTAAAGATTTAATATCAAAAATTATATTACTTGTATAAGCTTACATTGGCCAGTAACAACATCTTCTGAGCATAGGATTGACCCAATGAGCAAAGCGTCTTTCTTTTGAAGAGGTTTGGCACATCTTCAATCATATCTGAGGTTTCATTAAAAAGGCCTTTGAGCTCAATCTAAAAGTCATATAGTAATTGTCATTTTTTTTAAGTATTTTCAATTTTGTTAAGATTTTTTTTTTAAAAAAGTGTGAAACAAATCAAATACTCAAAGAAAGTTGATATGATTTGAATACAACATAACACAACTAACTTCTTACGATTACATAATATTTAGGTGTGGCACAATAATATTTGGAATGATCATTTTATTTGACTGACGACAACACTGATGCTGTTTTTTCTTTTTTTTTTTTTTTTTTTTTTTTTTATAATACTGCCAATTCGAAATGGGTATCGGAGACCTTGGTTTTTTTTTTTTTTTTTTGTTGTTTTTACAAGATTTTGTGTGTATATTTGCTGTTAGAAAAAATATTTTACATTTTTGGTTTGTCTGGAACAATTATGTTGCTTTTAATGTACCTTGTCTACAACACGTGATACTTGCTCATCAGTTATGCCTGTGACAATATCTATGGGCTCATATGTAATCGCTTCCGGATTTTCTGCAGCAACATCCTCAATATTAACACCACCTTGAGAAGAAGCTATTATAACGGGACCCTGTTTTCAAATTAAAACATAATGTATCAAAGTTTTGAAAATAAAACATGTATCATATAATCAATATTGGTGAGAAAGATATATGAATAAAGCAGCAGTAAGAGAGGCAGGAGGAGACCTCGGTTAACCTTCGAGAATACAGTCTCAATGATACTTTTACAATAGTGTCACGTAAAAGCATGAGGATCACCTGGAGGGTACAAGGGATGAAGAGGTTAATGACTGTGGACGAGGCGAAGAGGTCATAACCTTTAGCGTTTGGCGCTCCATTCTGACTACACCGCTAGAGATAAGGAAATTAAGTATAATAATTAATATATATAATAAGTTTTTATTATTAACATTTTTTTATTTTTTTATGGATAACTGATGGTAAACGAGCAGAAGTGGACCACCTGACAGGTGGTTACCTTTCGTTCATGAACATCTACATAAATAATTTGTAGCAAGTATAGATGCGCTGCCAACCTAGAGGATACAGATGGAAGGGAGGACAATGTAGTAGTCCACTATCGGAACCACTACATTTGGGGAAAGGATGGGTGGATAGGGGAAAACCTGCCATGCCATCGAACCTAGAACACATCATAAGATATTTGAAGTGGTTCGTCTTTGACATGATACTGGTCGCGAGCCAGACGGAGGACGAACCTCCTACCACCAAGCAACATACACAAGCATAAACCTTAAGATTTGAAAAATTCAACAATTAATATTGTTGCAAATTTTAATTAATATGCATATATAGACATAAACATTTTTCAGATTTGAAGCCACAATCACTGACAAGTGCTCAACATCACAATATCATGATAAAAAAAAAATACTGATTAAAAAAACAAATGTACTATGCAGTTAAGAAACAATTCATGCTAGTAAAGAAACAAACAAGGTCATAGGCAATATTAATAGGCAGTAATCGCTAAATGAACTGTTGAATAATTAGTTCTATGCACAATTAACCCCAATATTGATGTTCATGATCATGCATACTACATTGAAAATAAATATAAGTAAACAAGGATATAAAATGATTGAAAATACATACATTAAAGCTACGTTCCATCATAATAGCAACATAAAATTCTCGACGTGGGAACTTTCTTTCAGTGACCATAACCATATTACAGATTCTGCCAGCTGCACCTGTTTGTTTTGTAACTAAATACTGTTTCAGCATTTTACCAACAATGTCACCGGCAACTTCAGGTCTGCAAAAATATAAGGAAGGTATTCACGATGGGTAAGAATATTTTTATGAAAAAAAAAACAAATGTATATATAAGTTACAACTTTTAATTATGATGATACCAAACGGCATAATAAACAAACTTAATATTTAATTTAGAGATATGCATATATAGATAAATGGATGCATAGTTAGTTATAGCTTCATTATTATTATGTCCTGCATATAGGGTTGCCATCTTCTGAAATAGAGAACCCAGACTCTGTGCACAAAGTTAGCAAAATGTTTGGTATTCCATTTTCTAAAAGAAAGGACCCTGCCTCTAGCTTTTACATAAACATATTCTATCTGGCTCCATCTAAAGACTGTCCTGCTCACTGTTCCTCATCCTTAACAAGTCGTACCCAGCATAACTTGCATTGTATTTGTACTGCAGACACTGCATGCACAGCAATACACTAACAAAAATAAGTTGTAACTATAGCTGTACAACGTAAAAAAGGCAAACATTGCAAACAAAAAACATGATCAAAGTCAGACAAATGGCAACCCTAGTGTTACTTTAACTGTTTTACGCAACAGAGAGAGTATTTAGTGAAAATACCAATCTTAGTATTGAAAATTTCAATAAAAAAATAACCTATTTGTTTAGTTGCAATTCTAATGCTAGAATAAACTTTTGTGATTAATCTGTTAATCTATTCACTTTACAATGCCTAACTTACTTGTCAACCATCCTGACACCTCCTTGCAGCCCATTTTTAAAGGCGCCTTTTCCTCTTCCACCTGCTAGAACCTTAAATTCAATTTTTTATTCTTACATTATAACATTAAGTAATTACCCAATTTTATATTTCCGCAGTCAGTAAGATCAAATTACCTGCGCTTTTAACACAATATCTTTGGTGTTCAATTCTTGGGCATACTTTACTGCCTCATCTTTAGTCTTTGCAATATTAAATCTTGGCACTGGTATGCCATTATCCCTTAGTAATGTATAGCTGACATATTCATGGACATTTAAGTTACGGACTTGTTGCTTAGTTGGTAGATTCTTGGATGTTGAGGCTGCCAACAGCTAAAAATTTGTATTGATAATAAATATCAGTGGATTGAAAATAACAGAAAAAAATTTAACATATTCGAGGCATTTTAATTCTTGATTATTTGAAAGTTTCTATATGTCCCATAAGTTCAATCATTCATCATACACTACATTGTATCAGGTTTTTTTTTCAATTTTTATCAAAATAAGAAAAATTCTCAATACGATTTAAATTTGCTAAATTAAGAAATAAACATTGCGTATTGATGACGTAAGGTCACTAGTGCTGAATATGACAAGGTCAAATTTATAATTACATAAAATGAAATTGATTTTACGTAATAGTGGAGTATCACTAAAATTCAAAATTAGCGCTATGACATTTGTGGAAACTACCTATATATATATATATATATACATTCTGATATAATGCATAATATGTAAATGGAATATTATATATTCCTGGCATAATTGATTTAAATGGCTAATATTTTTACACAACACATTTACATTACAGAATATTTAACATAACATACTTTTACATACCTTTGTTCCATTTTTAGCAAATATAGTTTCAGCAAGACCGAAAGAACGAGGTAGTAAAGTCGCCATTTTTCCCTACATAAAATATTGCCCGTGACCACAGACTTTACATCAGTACTAGGAGTTTAGTGACTGTCATGTCTTCTCATTGAAATTTGACATTGAACTTTGAGAAAAATGTTACCCAGTATTTAGAACATAAATTTAATGATTTTTATTTGGATTTACGCTAAATTATTTTAAAGTAAATTAACCTAATACATAATAGTCATATCCATAAAAAAGTACTTAAAGACAAAGATCATGTTTTAATTTTATTATTTGTCATTACATTCAAAAAATCTTAAAGATTAATATTATAATTCGGTTTTTTAAATGTACACTGATTTTTTTAATCAGAGAATTGAGTTACGCTAATTAATAAAAATTATTACTACATCTGTGGCCAATGACTTCCGACTAGGAAAAATTGATTTTCCGTCTTGTATAAATTTTTGTTTCGCAGTTGTCTCAGTTTAGCTACCTTATCGTACAGCCCCAAAAGAATCTATATGACCAAACTTCCGTCTTTTTTAACCTTGTAGTTTTATGATTTAAACTGAACACAAAGATATATCTGATCATACTGACCATATTAATTCTTTTTTCATAGTTCATAGTTAACTTAAATCAGATCGGAGATTAAGATGTCTTATGTTTTCTACATGCATTAAAATTTATAGGAATGTTCTACTTAGTTCATCGACTATTTTCTTTTCTCTCTAATTTATAAATATTGGGATATTGTTTAAAGCCTTATACATAATGTAAAGAAATTAACAGTTGCAATAGGTTGTATTATGTCCAAGAAAGTAAAGTTTGAGCCTAATCTAGTAACAATGCTCACCAATATTTTTTCTAGGTACTTAGAAAACAAGAAAAAAATAACCAGTCATCCATTTCTAATTATTGGCTCAATTTACAGTATTATATCTGGCAATTGGTGTTAAGAATTACAAAGTGTCATGAGCTTAATGCAGGGTCAATTATTTGACAAAATATTAAAACATATTAATGTTACAAAAACTTAATCCAAGTTTTTGTGTTACCTATAATTATTTTATAATCTTTCAATGATTATTGACTAAGGTAAACATTAGGCAGAAACTATTAAAAAAAGCAATAATTTTAAAAAAGAAAATGAGACACATTTTCAATATCTTTTATTTTTAAGAGGTTTACATTAATTATTGGTTTGATTTTCTATTTTGAGTACTTTACTACCTATATTTTTATGTTTCTCTTCTAGCCAAACACCATTACCACTAAAATAATGATTTTTTTCTAACAAATACAAAATTAAGCTGAGTTTCTGAGTAGAACTGATCTTTGTCAAATCTATTTGATCCAAAATAAGTAATTGGCTAATATTTTGTTTTTTTTCTAAAGAACTAATTATATCACGGATTTTGTTCCATGGATATAAGAGAATAAAACAATTTTCATAAATATCATTCATGGAATAACTACGGCTTAGTTGTTCAAAGACATATCTTACTTGAACCAATGGAATATTAATCCAAAAAGGATGTTTTTTTATAATTTGACGTATTTGACTTGAACTATAAGTATTTCCTAATGATTGTCTAATACAAAAAACTAAGTCCTTTCCCTTTCCAAAGCGATCACCCGGTGCTTTTTCAAATGATTCATAATTTGCCATACTTCCAGAGAGTATATTTAAACTTAAACATTTTTTGTTATTGTGATACAATGTTAATAATCTTCTCAATGCAGTATTCTTAAAATGAATAATCTTTAAAAATCGGGGATGGTTAAAAAGAGAATTAAATTCCGGTATACTTTTAGCTTGTTCTAATCTTTCTCTTACTGTAGTGGGGCTCAATGTATAAATATCAAAACATCTTGTTTGAGCTTCTTTACTGACACCAAATTCCTTCAGTATTTGTTTAGTTTTCATCATAGAAGAACAATTTACCATAGCCAATTTGGGATGCATTCTTATAATATCTTTTATATTTATTCCACCTATACTTTTGAAATTATAAACAATATTTTTTAAATTCTCTGGATCAGCATGCAGTAAATATAAGTTTGTTTTTATTTTTTCATGGGGCAGCAATATTTCATTTTTTAATATATTCAAATTTTCATTGATTGCTTTTAACGGCCTATGTTTTATAGTTTGATAAGTTTTCAATCCTCTTGCAAATTCTTCTGAGCTTAAATCCAGCATTAATTCTAGGTATCTTTGAATTATTTTAATTCTTAATGTATACAGTGTGAATTCATTTACATCACTATAAACTAGAGTTGTGAGTGATGTTGGCCATTGAGTCATATAACTTGCTAGTCTATTTTCAATATTTAAGTTTACTGGTATAATCCCACTTGATTTCAAGTCTTTTATTTTCCTTTGTTTCATTATTTGTAAATATGATGTTAAATGTTGAATCAATATATTATTAAGTCCGCATTCTTGTAGTACAGCGTAACGATATTTCAAAGTAATTGGCAAATAACTACACAAGGACGGTTCTTCTACAAGAACTTTTCTAGAGAATCCCAGATCATACAGAGTCGCTATTAAATGTTTAGCTTTTTCGGCATTTAATTTTTTGACTGCAGGGTGTTTTAATTGTAAATATTGAGCTCTAGTTTCATTTATTTCAAAGTATTTACAAAGAATGTCTAGATTATCTGGGCACGAATATTTCCCATATAAACATTGTTTATATAAATAAGAATTTCTGTTACATAATTTCTTCAAAATCATACATTGTTTGTTCATTAAATACATATTATTAGAAAATTTATATAAAAGAAGAACAAATATTATTTATAATAATAATACATGCCTACAATTGAAATTTGACAACTTCCCGTTATTATAAGTAAGTCTGTGTGTTTTTTTAAATTTGCCTACGGCCTAGACACAAGTTCTTTGACTTTTTTTTCCAAACGTAACGTACGTTTAGTTAACGTACTATAATGAATTAAATAGTTTTTAATGCACACCGCACAGCGTACAGTAATGAATGTTGATCTTCTAGACCTACATTTTAGCAAGAGATATAAAACTGCTTAAAAAACATGAAAATTATAATAAGAAAAAAATATATATATATTTAAATATATTTGATGTATTTTAGTTTATTTATATTCTTAATGTTAATTAAATAACTTTTCCGTACAATGAAAAATTAAATAAAAAAGTTAATATAAGATTAGAGTCTAGGGGTGAGATCGATATATAAAAACGTAACTAAGAACGGTTTTGACTCTTATATCGATATCTAAATGATCATATCCGATATCAAATAACAACACACAAAACGTAACGACTACTCGATGATGAGGTATGAAAACTAAATCGTAACGAAAACTAAATTATTAGAAAACTTTTGAAACGCAAACTCGATATCTGAAAACGGATTTGATATCGGATATGAAAACTTCATATCCGATATGTAATCGTTACAGCTAAAAAACGATAACGCCCATGTCTATTAAAGTCTGGAATATGTGATAATTAATTAGCAACACTGAGTTGTCTTCTGTCACATTTGTTTAACAAATAGCAAAGTAGTATATTGGTATCGGCTGTACTTTTCGTTATGGGTACACACCCATTATTTAGTGCATAATAATACGTTTAGTAACTGTTTGTTAACGTTTTACAATTCGCAATATGGGTTCTAGATCGAAAACGGGATTATTTGCTTTAGGTTTCTTTATTTTCGCTTCTTTATTTATAACGGTAGCTTTTTTGAGCCCGTATTGGTTAGTAACTGATGGTAAATTAAAAGATCCCAAATTTTTACGAATAGGTAAAATATGAACTTTTTATTTATCTTAAGACTCAAATAGGGCTCTATAGAATAATATCATATTAATGTTTTTAAGGTTTATGGGAAGTTTGTTTTAATGGCTTCGAAGATGTTCATCATTGGTATGATACTATATTTACTGGTTGTTGGTGGATTTTTGAAGAAGAATATTATATTATACATGATGTTTTACTCCCAGGATTTTTCATTGCTACTCAATTCTTTTTTACAATTTCCATGTGTTGTGTTTTAATATCGATAGTTTTAACATATTTGTATTTAAATAAAGATGAAGATGATGACAATTATGTGACACTACTGATAACATTTGGCACAGTTCTTGTTATAGGAGGTAATTTCAATGAAATACTTTATTAAAATTTATTTATGAGTTTTGAGTTTATTTATTTTTAAACTTAATTTAATGTTGTTTTTCAGGATTTTCAGGAATTATATCTGTAGTTACATTTGGAGCTAGAGGTGATGGACGAGACTGGATGCGAAATTGGGAACATAATGATCTTGGGTGGGCTTATGCTCTTGGAGTCATTGGGGTTATATTCCTCTTTCCAGCAGGCATATTATTTCTTATTGAAGCTAGAGTTCGGAAGTACAAAAGGCTGCATGAAATGCAGAGCAGGGAACCGTCTTCTTACAGTATGCGTGAAAGGAAAGCAGCTTATCCTGGACATACAGACATATAATATGTGTCTATACATATTCTTATGACATGTATGTTTATAGTACTTAAGAAATCCGTCCAATTCTAGAATCTCTTATAAAAAAATTATAGACATTTATTAAAGCATTTAGTATTTTATATTTTTAAAACTCATCTTATTTAATCTATACTTTTACATTGAAGAAATTATTCTTATTTATTAAATGTATATTTTTGACTTTTCAGTTTTAACTTAGCATTGTATTTTCTTATTTAGTATAGAAAAATAGGTTTTAATATTGCATTACTCTGCCTATCACAGAATTTTATAATTATGCTTAGTTTATTTAGAAATATTAAGGTTTTTTATTGGATTTTTTATATTGAATCAAATATGTTTTGAATGCCTATCATTTAATAAGCATAAATGCTTATTATTTTTAATAAAATTTAGGGAAATAACTGTAATATGTACTTTTGTACATTTTTTATTATTATAATAAAATTCTATTGACATGATAATGTATTGAACTTTATTTTTAAATTAAGAATGAGTATTTAGTTTCAAATAATATAAGATTGACATGGGAGTCATACATATAAAATTATTGTCAATGTTATTTTAAAAGTACACAAATGTATTACCAAATAAAAATGAACATGTCAATGTTAATTTATATTATTAAAACTGTATACTCAGCTTCATCAAAAGTATTTAAGGTATTAAATATATGAGGAACAGTGTTTTTGCTAAGTAATGCTTCCTTGGCACTATTAAAGCCAATTTTTATACTTTGCGGTTCATTCATTCCCTTAAGAATACCATGTATAAGCCCACTTGAAAAACAGTCTCCAGCTCCAGATGCATTTTCAATAGAATTAATCATTTCTGCATTATATACCCGGACTTCCGTTTGCTGTATGTTGTTATTAAAAATATTTTTTAATGTTACAACACCTTTGGCCCCTCTTGTTACTAACAAAAATTTTACTGATCGCAGCACAATTTTAGACAGATCAATAATTTCATTTAATTCATTATTTAATTTTATATCATTATGGGGGTTTAAAAAATTTGCCATAGCTTTCAATTCAAAAAGATTTGGTGAAGCATAGGTAATATTTTGGTTACACATTAATGGTTTAATTGCTTTTCTTCGATCCGTTGGTTCAAAGAACACTGAAAAAATAGAAATTTATATCAGTCATTAAATATTTATTTATATTAAAAAAAATACGTAACTTCACATGAAATGTACTCTGTAGTTAATATCAGAATCGAAACATCTTTGGATTAACCAAAGATTTTTCTACTTTAATATAGTCGAATCGTGATGTTTTTTTAAATTCGAAAACATTTTATACTATATATATATATATCAAGCTACAGGCTCTCTACATGTAAAAGTTAACTAATTTATAAATTCAATTAATTTTACTGATTTACTGTGATTTGTTATAAAGAATCTTACGATATTTAATGCACTCGATCACAGTCCACAGATAATAAATATTTATATATAGTCTACGATGATAAATAACAACAACAGCATAAATTTTGACAGTAATTCAAGTACCACATATGACATACTGTGCTTCTGAAGCGTCAAGTTCTAACAGATTTAATGTGACTCCACCCTTTTATAAGTTACAATTTTAATTAAACGATTTATATTTCAATATTTTCATTAAAGAACTAAGTGATTACTTGTATTATATTTGTTACTGGATACTATATATAAGCGCTTTGTATTGGACGTCTACTTATTTCTCACCATTAAAAAATATAACACCAACCAGTAGTAGTAAACATAAAATTCAAACTATCTTGCAGAAATAAAATAAGGTAAGCTTAAGTAATTAAAGTTATATGTTATTGTTTATTTTTTTATTTAGGTTACGTATGATAGGCGTTTCTTTAAAAAAATATATCAGTATAAAGAGTAATATTCGTATATAGTCTCTTTTTTATAAAAATCAAATTTATTATACTATAAAATTATTAATTTACATATAAACTACCTTAACTATGTCTTAATAAGTATGTGGGAATAATAATATCTTAAATATTTTGGGCCTTTCAAAGCCTGTAGATAAGAAAGTCAGTATTGCAACTTTTTTAATATTTGCAATTACTTAATAAACTTTTTATTAAATTAATTAATTGTGTACTATTATGGTCATAATATATAGAGGAAATTAAATATAATTCAAATTTGTATCTATATGTTAAATTAGAATATATCAATATAAATAATTAGAATATATCAATATAAATAATTATAGTATATTTTATATATTGAGTGTAATAGCATAATTATATGTCAAAATTAGTACTTTTGTAGTGATAAGTCAACCTTGCCAATTGAACACATAACTTTACCAATATTATGTTGTATGAAGAACACACAAAGGAGATGGATTCTAAATGTCCAAGTTAAAAGTTGAAGTAACTACCCATATATAGAAATTATATAAAATCTAGAAATGCTCAACAATTGTTTAATTCTTTATCTAAATCATTTATTAAATTAATTTAATTTAATTCAGTAATAAATTGGTCAAAATAAAATCTTGTATATTAATAAAACAAGATTTAGAAAATAAGTATGAAATTCTGAACTACCACAATTTTTTGCTAGTATTTCCCACAATAAGCAGTGTGTGAACATTTGAGCATTGTGAATGTAACAAATGTGCCTACCATTCATTTAGTGATTATTGCGAAACATTTCAAGTTTGTTATTCATCTCAGTCTCATGACCTTGGGCTTGAAACAAAATAAATGTTCTTTTTAAAGCCAACACCATTAATGTTTGAACCAAGGCTTGCTTTAAGTGAATGAATACCTTGTTACTCTAATAATCTGTTATAATTATTGCCGAATAGATGTAAGTTATATATTTATTCAAACTCCAGAGAGTTGACAATTTTTATTACAAACCTTTTACAACACAAGTATAGTTATATTGATATGATTTATAATTGTTTTATAATATTCATAATCCAATAGAAATCCCATGTATAGATTACAAATATTGCTGGCTTAATGGTAAAATTACTTACATACCAGTAAAATGTTATAATGCACATTTTTAATAGAATCTCTAATATCTATCAATCAATCAATGTAAAAAAAATTGAACTTAATTCTTACTATCCTACTTACTTGAAAATATCCATGTGTTTAGGTACAATGACAGTATAGTATTATCATAGCATAAGTCTGATGCCTTTGCCAGGATGATCAAGATAATGAAAAACAAAGATTTTTATTATCAAATTTCTTTGATTTTTGAAATTTTTATCAGACACAATTAAAATTTGATTTCCAAGCTTCATAGTTTTGAGGTCATTGCTCTCAATTAAATAATTGCTTAGATCATGTTGACTTCTTACAGCCAAAATGAAAAAAAGGAGCCTGGCAGGTAATTGTGGGATTATTGTGTTTGTCATTGCCCTTGTAACTGTGGCATTGGCTTTCGGTACGCCCAACTGGCTCGTTAGTGACTATAGAATTCGGGGAGCTAAATTAGACAGGTAAATTGTGAGAATTGTAACATAATTTAACATTTCATCAATTAATATAAAAAAAAATCATGAAAATGCATGTATTTATACATACTCCCGAGTGGGAACAAAATCTACAATCATCGCGTATATAACTAATTAGTTACGCTTCCCAATGGCGCCAATGTTAATTAACTAAACTGAAAATTTCAGATTGGGATTATGGAGTCACTGCTTTCGATCTTTGCCGGACCCTTTAGACGCTTATCAAAGACGATTTTTCGTAGGTTGTCGTTGGGTTTATGATCCGTTTACCACCGGATACGATAAAATTCGCGGCTATTTGCTGCCAGGTAATGATTTTGGTTCTAACATCCTGATTATAAAAGCTTTATTCATGTAGATATTTTTTTACTTTATTTTTTGTTCCCCCTTTAGAATACGCTAGTATATAAAAATATAATAGGCAATTAACAGAATGACAATTATAAAATTACAGTAATTTTGCTCTTCATTGTTAAGTTACTAGAATAAGAAAAAACTCTATTGTTTTCACAGTTACATGAAATATATTAAAAATTGTAATTTTCTGTACAAACTTTAATATTTTTGTAATTTTACAGGATTTATGATAGCAACTCAATTCTTTTTCACATTATGTTTGATCGGGGTATTGGTATCAACTGTCTTGGTGATAGTGTTTTTTTTATGTTGTGGACCAAATCAAAATCGATATGTTATGCTAATAAGAAGTATAGGATTCATTATGTTGGGCGCAGGTACGTTAACAGGCAATAGTTGATTATACGATATCGAAAAGAAAACACTTCATGCTTTACTCCCGTACCAGGGAAGGCAGAGAGTTGTCCTAGTTGTTCTAGTGTAGTCATTTCGATAAAAGAAAGCTGTTCTGTCTAAACATACAACAACAGACAAATAACTAACAGTCAGACACTGTTGCGCCAGGACTATATTAATAATAATTATTTTTTATAGTTTAAAGCTTCATCACACACTAAGGAAACGAAAAACATTTTTAGAACGTAGCCAGAATAGCTTACCAGTTAGAGCACTTGGACGGTTTCCAACGACGGGTTCCAGTCCGGCTGCGTTCAAATTTGTAGACTTTTTTAAAAATGTTTTTAATTATTATTGTTTTTCTTTTTAGGGATAAGCGGTGCCATAGCAATCATTGTATTTGCCTCGCTGGGTAACACTGATGGATGGATGCCGGATCATAATAATAATTATTTAGGTGATCTTAAAATTTTTCATACATTTTTTTTTTAACTTCACATGTATCCCGCATATAGCAGGGTAGGCAGAGGGAACCTGAGAACCTAGTGTTAAGACATTCCGTTTCCCACTTTCCGCCTAATTGAGGCATTGCGTGCTGAGTGGCGGACCTAAACGCCGCGCTTTGCCTTGTTACCAAACCCAGGAAATGAAAATATTAAACTTTACATTTCCTGGAGTGGGAATCGAACCCACACACTTACAGTCGCACGCTTGTGTCTCTGCGCCACGACAGGCTTTATAATAATTAATTATCGAATTATAAATGAAATCTGAGAATGCATATATATATATATATATATATATATTTAAAAAAAAATTTTTCATTAAAAAAAATCATTCAGAAACAAATTTACAAAATATTTTTAAAAATACAGTTTGGAGGAAATGTTACATTTTCTAAGCAGTAGGACATTCATGTTGTTTTTATCACCTACTAAGCGTAATTGAGGTCAAGTCAGTCTCAGTAAGGCCAATGGGAAATGACTAATGTTATTTCAGAACTAGAACTATCAGTTTAGAAGCTCACAGTACAGTAATTTCTCAGTATTGTTTGTATTATTTATATAATATACTTTCATGTAATCCTTACTAATATTATTAATGGGAAAGTAACTCTGTCTGTCTGTTACGCTTTCACGCCTAAACCACTGAACCGATTTTGATGAAATTCAGTATGAAGATAGAACTGAACTTCGGAAAGGATATAGGATACTTTTTATTGCGAAAAAAAATTGTAGAAGAGGTTGAAATAGGGGATGAAAGTTTGTATGGAAGTTCCTTATTGTCAAACATAAAATCATGTAAGATTGTTCAACTGTTTACAACTTTCACACCTAATTCACTTAACCAATGTTGCCAAATAGTCTAGACCTTGGGAAACACTATAGGCTATTACCAAGTCGCGCGATATAACCGAATTCCACGCGGGCGAAGCCGCGGGCGGAAAGCTAGTAATTATATAATTTCATGTTTGATAACTGTACTATGTTGATTTGAATTTTAATTATGTGGTTTAAAAATTTTTTTGATAATTCAGATGCAGGTATACTTGAATAAAATCTTGTATTATTCTTATATTCATATTTTTTGTAAGGATTTAGTTGCTCTATTTATTTACTATTGTAAAATTATTATTAGATATTTATGTAATAAAAGGTGTATTTTAAAAATATTTGAAATTAATATCAAAATTTGTTTTAGGTTGGTCATTTGGTCTTGGAGTAGTAGGATCAATAGCGTGTATAGTGACTGCTGCTTTGTTTATAACTGAAGCAAACATCCAACTGAAGAAACGCAAGCAAATGATGGAATCTCAAGCTCGGTTTGAAATGGAGTACGAGTCTAAAGCGTAACAGTATTAAAGTGTTCACAAAGGTGCCTTGACCAGTACTGTAGATACAGTATATTTTTATTTTTTATCTTCCAATTTTAAGTTACTATGTAGTATTGATTATACAATCTCAACACAAAGCTTTGTATGTAGCATTGAACTTGTGACCATAAAAACATTGATATCCTTACCAAAATACTTGTATGTACATTTATCATATTAATTGTTGGCATGTTGCCTGATTTAATTATAGTTGAGCTCTTTAGAGCTGTTTAATGCAAATAAAGCTTTACAAATGGGGATACACACTTGGGGTACAAAGAAAATCAAGAATGTGTTTTTAACTGATTTGTCTTGAATATGTATTGAAAAAGCTAATCTAAAAAAGAAATGGAGGAGAACTGCTTTTTGCAGATAACAACTGTATTGATTAAATTAAGAAAAATATAATATTTGCATTGTATTTTTAAAATTTCTATTATTTTGTTTAATTATATATCGTACATATAAATGTATATGTAGTAGATATATAAAGGATAAGGTGGCTATATTTACTAATGTCATAAATATTGTCAGACATCACAAATATATATAAAGTGTGTCCCAAAATTAACGCAAGATTTGACTTTGCCGCCATTTGCTATTATATTCATTATTCATTCGCTATTAAAAGACTAAAATGGCATTTTCTATTTAATTCAAATCTTGCGTTAATTTTGGGACACCCTATATATACACATCACATAAAATAGTGCCCATGTTCAATTTCTTGTACCAGGGGTATCCAAGTAGTGTTAAAATTTACCTATCTATCTATATAAATAAAAATGAATCACTGAAATGTTTGTACACACATAAATTGTAAATTATTGCACCAAATTGGAACCATTCCTTTATGTGTTGATATTGTCAGTAGATTTTTATACGAAAAAATGTGGCAAATTTTAAAAAAGAATCAGTATTGAAAGCAAAATCATTGACGGTACGAAGCTCGCCGGGTCAGCTTGATTTTAATAAAGATTTCGATAAGATTTATACCATAATTCACATTATTTATAGCAAATGTATCATCTGGCTATTCAATAAGTAAGGTAATTGAATTAAAAAAGAAACTTTTACAAGCGTCCAATATTGCCACCGATCTTTGTCTTTAGCTTTAATTTCGAGGATTACGTTTTTAACTTAAAAGCAAATATATATATATATATATATATATATATATATATATATATATATATATATATATATATATATATATTTTATAATTATTTACTTTTAAATTAAGGACATTTCGTAAATATACCTATGTTTATTTGTAAAAATGAAGATATAACCATATCGTTTTTAATGATTCCGTCCATCTATTCTTATTTTTAGGTAAAGCTATTAAGAAAATCTATGTTAAATTAATATTTTGATACTTTATCCTTCGTGAACTTTTATTTTTTCTTAACAATAATTATAAAAATATGAATGTAACAATTTAATATTGATATTATTTAATATATTTTATAGAAAAAAAAACATTATAGGATTATTATATTATTATAGGCTAGAATAAGCACAAAAAACTAACATTGACTGTTTTAATATCTCCGTCCAAAAGATCTGTTTAATGTTTATAATACCTGCCATTTTTCTATATTTGTAATGTATAGCATTGTTAAATAAATTTTTTGGTACATAATATTTATTGTTTTTATTATTTTCTACACATAAAGGTAACATACCCTAATAATTATAATTTTAAGGCCAATTTTTCATTTACATTGACTAAAGTTGTTTACCGCCATGTTTAAAATGATGTAAAGAAAGCGGTTTAGATTCTGAAACTTCTAGCTTACTATCGTGATGCTAAAAAAATTACAGTACAAGTAATAAAAATGTCAGCAATAATAAATGTATCATCTACAAGTCTCCACTAATGAAAATAATGGTTTATTAGATTTTATTTCAATGTAAATAAACAAAAGTCATTGCGATAGGTTGTGAGTTCAATCCTACTCGGAAGGAATGATTGATTTTAAAGTGTTTTTTTTTTCTTCGATTGTGTAGTATGCTGTTGGCCATAGCGGTCTTTACAGCGACACCGGGGGGGTGAGGGAAGAGGGTGCTCAGTCCCTGCGAAATGCAAGCAATAACTGGTTGCTTGAGAGGATGCCGACAGGCGCAAGGGCGAAAAGAAAGCAATGTCAAACAAACGGTTACTGTATTATTTAATATATTTCGAATGCATTATTGTAAAGATGTTGATTTTTTGCACTCCTTTATATAAGTTACAGTTAGCTCGTTTGTATTAATCATTTTTAAAATTGAATTTGTTATTATTCAATACAAGAGATCCATTTAATATTAATTAAGTAAGAAGATTTGCTTATTATTGTATAAAAAGAATATGTTTATACAATATTTAAGGTAAGTTGTAGTATTTGTACGTACTATCTACAAAAATTTCTATTTTTTGTAGTGAACATTAAGTTTTGACAATGACATTAAAATTGAGTAACAACGTTATAATATCAACTATCAACAGTCAACGCTTGTCAAAGTTACTTAAGTGTATCATACACCGCTTCACTTTAATAAAAAAATAAAATATAGTATATTTTAGGAGAACATATAAGAAAAAATAATTAAAAAAGAATATTATATAGTGAAAAGATGACTGCAGCCAATAATGAATATCCTAAGGCTTCTAGTAAGTTGTTAATGGGCACGCCCTTTATATATTTGTTTTTGATACAATAAATAATCGTTAAACTTTACAAATATGACGGTTTATATTTTATTATTAATTTTCTATAGATGCCACCTTAATAGGAGCATCGATTACATACGTAGCAGGACTGTTTTTATTGTTATCATTTGCTGGACCGTATTGGATAGAATCGTATCCAGAAATGTTTTCTTCGTTCAAACACATGGGCTTGTGGGAGTATTGCTTCGATCGCTTCCGATTTCCATCATTCCAATATGATAAATACTTCAATGGATGTCATTATATTTTCGGTGAAGTAAGTAAACAAATAAGTATATAAGTTGGAATATCAACAGATGATGTTCAATAAAAAATAATTGTTTATTATGCTTGATTTTAGGAACTTTATGTTATAAGAGAATGGCTCCTTCCCGGTTGGTTAATGGCAGTGCAAACATTTGTGACCCTTGGTCTAATGTTATCATTCACTGCGCAGACCCTTCTTGCTTGTGTAATTGTTCGTTGGCCTTTAAGGACTGTACTCAGATATGAATGGATATTTGTATCTGCATCATTTGTCATGGTGTCCTTATCTAGTAAGTATTTAATCCGATCCAATCCGATTCTATAAACATATTTAAATTATTATAGAAATATATATATGTATGTATATATTTATGTAATTTGTATGTATATATTATATGTATGTATTCATTCATGTATATTTACTATTATATTGGAATATATGTATGTATGTAGGACTAACAGTATGTTAGGTTGATTTATTTATTTAGTTATATCCGTTATATTTTTTGCACCGCATTATGCTCGCTTTTATCTGTAGATCCTTTCAGTTAGGTTGCCTGGAAGAGATCACTTTTGGTGATAAGGCCGCCTTTGTGCATTTGTTATATTATTTAAGATTTTTTCTTTATGTATACATCTCTAGTGTGCATTGTAGATGTTCTATGGGCGAAGGTAACCACTTACCAATCAGGCGGTCCTTCTAAAGCTCGTTTGCCATACACTTGGTATCCATAAAAAAAAAAAAAAAAAAAAATTTTGATAATAAAACTTTTACGCTTAGGAATAGCTTAACTATTTTAGATATTGAAACACATTATTTGTATACCCTATTTAGGAAACATTGCCTTTGACTATTGATATGTGTATTGTTAATATTCTGGCTGTTGCTATATTTGGAGGAAACTGTCTACAAAAAATATTTTGCTACTTGTATACCTCATTTAATGTATTATCAAGGTCTATATACATGTGTTGCTGTAGTAATGTGCGCAATAACACTGGCCGTCTATGGGAACATCCTAAAATGAATTATAGCACGCTATTTCCTATTTTTCACAGGTACATTATAATATTTTACGATTTCTATTAGTTCTTATGTTACAATAATCATCTCAAAATATAAATATTGAATTAATAATAAATATATGAAAGATCTTCTTAAGCAAAGCAAAATATCAAATGAAATCATATATTTAAGTAAAACGAAGAGTTTTTCAAGTCTTGCAGCTGTATCTATTGTTGTTATAGTCATGATTAATTGTGATGTAAATGTCGTCTATAAGTAGTAAGAACCTAGTAGATACCATCATTTCTGCATTGCCATCGCATGATACATGCTCATTTGCTTTATTTCTTATAATGAATTATTCCTGTTGCTATGTACAACAACAATTATTTTACATTAGGCCATTTAGCTCTATAGTATCATTATTCAGCATTATAATATTTTATGAACTATAATAATCATTACCTAAAAGTGATACTTTACAAAAGTTATAATTGCTTAATCCTCTTGAAAATATTGATATCCGTCCAGAAACAATTGCATCACTAGTGGTTGGGAATAAATTCCATCATTGTATGTTACAGTGTGTGTTTATATGCTTACTTAATCACATTGAGTGTATGAGAAACGTGATATGAATATCATTAGTTATAGAATTATCTTTTGATTGCAATTTCTTATGTATGGCATTTATGATTTATAAGATTTTTAGAGATATGATTATGTTTACGTTATGTTAAGTATTAATATTATTAATAATAGTTGGGACTTAAATTTGTTACTTAAATTTTGGTCACTACATTTCTCTATTGTAGCCACAAGATGTAGTATAGAATAATGTAATGTTTACTATTTTATCTGTACTGATACATATATTTTTTGAAAGACTAAAATTGCACATTTTTGTATTATGCTAAGGTTGATTCTAATAAAAGTGTATTTTCATATGATTTTTATATGGTTTCATTTACGAAAAATCGAGTCGGCTCTTGAGTTTTCATCAAAAGGTAAAAATCTATGTCACTAGAGTTTATTTGATTTCACTAGAGCGAATTACATCAGTCAGTCAAAGTTTTTATATATGTAGAGTATATTCATCTTCAAAATATTGCTTATTTAAATAATCAACAGATCTTTGCAAGTACTTTAAGGTCACCTAATGAACATAAGGCTTTTACTACCGGTTCAAAAGACTTGGTCTTTTCAAATATAAGTTATGTCACTTTGTCTATGAGTATTTCTATTTATATACATACCATTATGGACTTATTTTCGAAGTAGTTGATCTTTAGCCGAAATCAGCGTAAAACTATACACATTTGTTTATAATGAATAACTATCTATTCACCCCTGTTTCCGGACATTTTTATAATTAGCACATATTAGGTCGTTGTAAATAACTAACGTTTTTCAATAAATTGTCTGGAGTTTAAAAATATATAAATTATATTCTTTAGTACACAGCTTTTTGAATTTTGTTTTTTGTAATTATACAATCACTTAAAAAAACGTCAGCAATAACGTTAAACTTAAAAATGGAACACGTCAAAATATCTTTTCGTTATCTTGGATATTGCAGTCGCATCACGAATACAAATATTCAGGCAAATCGGACCGCAAGAAGTCAAAATTACGTTGCAAGAATTTCTTAAATATGATATGATATTGATAAATAGACAAACAAAAATTTTCCTAACTAGATGATTTTTTTTAATTAAAATTATTTCAATAACTACCTCTAGTGGAGTTTTATAGCACGTAAGTAATAAAAAATATAAATCATGAAGCTATTAAAAGGAAACTGAAGACGGAAAAATAAAAAAAAATAGTTAATTTTTTAACGAAAAATACCTTTTCATTTTTATATTACTTAAAAAAAAATATATTTGACTATTATTAATGTAAAAAATAATATAATCGATTAATATTTCAAACTGAGATAAATTGTGTTTTTTACACCTTATGGTTACGTCGCCTATGTCTTATATTAAAAAGTTATAATTATTGTGAAACCGAAAAAAAAAAAAAAAAAAAAAAAAAGTTGAAGTGAATATACAGTGATATATTGACAATAAATCAGGCCTTTTTAGTTGTTGTAGATAAGTGAAAAGGCTAGGAAAAAAGCTTTCAATGGATAGAGTAGAATAGTGAAGTATAAATGCTGGTGCTAAATTTTATACGGAGTTAGCAGTTGTTTTTGTATGTTGTTAATTAAGTTTAGGTACTACTATTAAGCATAATGATCATATATCACAAAGGATATTTTTTTTTTTAACTTGCTGTATCCCGCATATATAGTAGAGGTGGAGTAGGAACCTGAAAAAAAAAAATATAGTCCCATATAAACAATATGTAGGTGTATTATATTTTTTTTTATTGATAACGGACGGCAACGAGCGAAGGGCCACCTGATGAAAGGTAAGAAGTGGTTGCGCGGCTAAATACTTAGACATCTACAACACCAAGAGATGTTGTAGATGCGTTTATAACAAGGATACTGATGGAAGGGGGACAATGTAGTAGTCATATCAGGAACCTGCATTTTGGGAAAGGATGGGTGGGAAAGGAAAATCTGGCTTACATGCCATCGAGAACCCTTGGAACACATCATTAGATATTTGGCGGTTCGTCTTTGACATGATAGTGGTCGCGAGCCAGTCGGAGGACGAACCTCCTACCACCTAACACTACTAACTATAAGAAAAATAACTATAAGAAAAGTTTGAGGCTTTCTATATAAATTTGCTATATCAGTAAATACATAACATATAAGATGCTGACTTCACACATTTTCGTAGTAAGGAAGTCTGAGGACATATTTCGACTGTCCGCCCAAAATTGAGATATTGCGTGTTGAGCGTGTTGAGTGGCGGAACTTACTACCTCGCTTTGTCTTGTCAGAACGGAGAAAGGAACATAATTTAAATATACTCGTAACTTCGAGTGGGAATGAAACAACAACCAATCATGTTTATATTCAACACACTGTTAGACTGCGCCACGGTGGCCTCATATATAACTAATTTCAAATATAAATAAAGTTAATATTCTCAACGTTTGTGAATCAGCCTAATTATTGCTTACTAGAATAAAAGTAGCACATGTGGAACTAATAAACATTCGGTTATTATTTGAAACCAAAAACGTATCAATTACGTACATTCATTTTTTTTTTAACTTCACGCTGTAACCCGCATATAGCAGGGTAGGCAGAGGGAACCAGAGATTCTAGTGTTAAGACACTTCATTCTCTTTCAACAATTCCGTTTCCCACTTTACGCCGAATTGAAGCATCGCGTGTTGAGTGGAGAAACTCAAAGCCGCGCTTTGCCTTGTTACCAAACCCAAGAAATGAAAATGCTAAATTTTACATTTCCTGGAGTGGGAATCGAACCCACAACCTGTTGCGTTTACAGTCGCACGCTTGTGCGCTTATTAATTACGATGTGTTTTTAAATATAACCATATTATACTCACCCGGTTTGCCATATTCATTACATAATTTCAGGACATGTTCCATGGTACTTATCGGTACGTTGCCATCAATTACTACTAAAGGTGATTTTTCCAATACATCTATATGCTTATTTACCTGCAATGTAAAAGCTATATGACAGTGATAGAAACAAGTTGGAAACGAAAATACAGATTTTATATATAAGCGTTTCTTATAGCAATATTTAATATTATAACCATATAGACAAATAAGTACGTCACAAGTGCTGGCTTCTTAGTCATCATGATTTTTTTTTTTTATGGATACCGGATGGCAAACGAGGCAGAAGGACCGCCTGATGGTAAAGTGGTTGCTTCGCCCATGAACATCACAACACAAGAGATGTACTAGATGCGTTGCCAACCTAGAGGAGGACCTGCAGATGGAAAGGAGAATAATGTATTAGTCCGCTATCGGAACCACCATATTTTGGAGAAAGGATGGGTGGGAAAGGGAAAGCCTAAAGCACATGCCATCCGAACTGGAACATCATACAAGATATTTGGCATTTCGTCTTTAGGCATGATAGTGGTCACGAGCCAGACGAGGACGAACCTCCTACCACCAAAGAAAAGTATAACATTATTAAACATGTCACACCTATACATACCGATACCTATTTAAGTAATTGATCATTTGTGTTTTTAATAGCAGCTTCACACATAAAGTAAAGTAAGTAGAGATGCCAGGAGGTGAACATAGTGTCAAGACACTCGGTTCGCTGCTTTCCGTCTGATTTCGACATTGCGATTTGATGGACATTGCGTGCAGAGGCGGCTTAACCTATAGTGCAGGGTGCGCAATGCACGCGGGCGCCGCCGTTTTAGGGGTGCCGCGGCGCTCTCTGAGACAACTAAGAGTATCGCTTTCAGTGGGCGTCCAAGGCGTCCATACAACACTACGGTTCCAAAAAAAAAGGTCGCCAGGAGAATGTGGAGCTCGTATTGTAATGAAGTTTGCAAAAAAAAACAAAGTCAAACAAGGTGAGAGCTATAAAAAAGCTCGCCAGGAACATGTAGACTTGAAATTGTAATTGAATTTGCAAAAAAACAAGATCAAGAAAGGTGGAGAGCTACAAAAAATAAGGTCGCCAAGAAAATATTGGGCATAAAATTGCAAGGTTTCATTGCACACGGGCGCTATACGAGAGCCGCCCCTGATTGCGTGTTAAGTGGCGAAGCTCAACACCACGTATTGACTTACCAGAGCGGAGAAATGACAACAATTTTAATATAATCATTCCTCCGAGTGGGAATCGAACCCCCTATAAGTAATCCTGCATTGCGATGGCCTCTTGTTTGTTTAAATGATGTTTAAAAAAATGTTTTATATGTTATAATAGTATTTTCGAATACTTTATAAGAAAAACAACATCGTATTTAACCATCAGGATCAGGAAACAGCATTCTTGGATCTAATAGTATAACTAACAATAACTTACAAGATCAATAGATATGTGGTCGTGGATGGCCATGTCTCCGAGGCCTAATTTACATTCACCGTTAACATCAAATATAGCGGCATACTTGGCAGTTCTTGCATTTTTTAGTACGCTACCTGAAAAAATATGTAGCTTTATTTTATGCAGTGTCAAGGCTGATTGGATTTTGCTATTTACCTTTTTAAAGTCGCATTTTTGAAGTACCTACCTTTCTTTTGGTTAACACAACATAAAATTACCAAAATTTTCAACACGATCCTTCGGTAGGTGTTTGATTTTGAGGTATATGTTAATTTTACAATTTAATTCTATTTTGAATTTCATTTTTGCTTGTAAAAATGTTTCATAAAAAAGTGGTTTATGTATATTATGCACTTCCAAATTGCATGTTATTTAGTTTTGTACCTATTTATCGGTTAGACTTCAAAGTCGATATTAATTAGAGAAAGAAATGTCTAGCTATTTCGCTTTTATCATACGACTTTATTCATAAATACAAGCTACGTATGTATTTAAATTTTTTATAACATCATATTTTTTAACATCCTTTACGCTCATTGTCTTATTTTTTAGATTTAGTCATATTTTGTATGCGCTTACCGTCTAATATCAAGTTGGGTGCTATGTTTTGTAAATATTGACCGTCATCGTCATCGCCGATAGCAGTAAGTAGGCGCGTGTGGCCGTTGCGTAGTCGCCAGAGGGCTTCCGCCATGTTCCTAGCCACACCGCCAGCACATTGCTCCGTCTTACAAATGTGAGTACTACCGTCCATCTAGTTACAAATAAAGAATGATTTTATCATGATTTAGCTATATTTGTCTGAAGAATACAATAAAGCAAATTTATAATTTACTTCTGTTACCTTTACTAGATATTTTTCATTGGTAGAGAGAGAAAAGGCAAATAGGCACAACTGGTATGGTTTTAATTGTCATTTCAAGATTTCTTTAATGACATCGTCATATAAACCTATGCGTTAGTAAAAGACCTAATAATTTGTGTTTTTAAATAATATCTTTATTTCGTTAGTTTCCAAAATTATTATTGCTAATTATCAATGACGGTTTTTCATTTAACCCTATTGCGTTAGCTATTAGCACTTTGAATTCCAAAAGTAGTAATAAATTTTAAACTAAAAATTTAGTGGTCTCCACGTTTGAATTAGTCACTGAAAAATAATGTAAGATTTCTGATCCTGGCACGCTAAATGATACGTTGTAGTTATATGTCTTAGTATATAAATAGTACCGATTCCGGGAAAAAGCAATAAGCCATTTACGTAGAAATATTTCATTCTTATTTTGTAGATAGGTATGTGGACTAGGTTTAAGGCGTCCTTAAAAAATACTAAATAGTATTCTAAAATGAAATCTGTGGTAAATTAATACCGTTATAAAAAGAAACAGTCACTAAATCATGATTTTATGGCTTTACTGATGGTGAGGGACGAAAATATTATAAAGGTAAGCCGATATATTTAGGGAAGCCGGTGTATTCAGGGAAGCCGATAGTATAGATACAAGCCGGTACTTATAGATCCGATCTGGATGACGAATCTGTCAAAGCTTCTTTTTTTGTAATCTTTCCAAATTTTTTTTCCAATTTTAGTAAATCCGCCACTAACTTGTCGTAATTTACAAAAGGTAAACCAATTAGCTATCGTGTTATATGGACGCTTCGCAACTGTAAGATATTAGATTTAAAATAAAAAATTGTTAATTCACTATACGTTGAATGAAAGTATGCTCGTATATGTTGCTATGAAATATCTATTTAAATGGATTATATTATTTCATAAAGTACTGGGAGAATATGTATTTGGTTATATTTCTTTTACTGTGTTATGCATTTGTCTAAAATTGCCATCTTCGATGAATGTTACGTTTGACTATGTATGAATTAGTGTAGGTAAATTCATTTATACTTTACAAAAGCAACAGTCTGTTTTTGAACTATGCACCGTTTTATTTTAAATTATACAAAGAAATTAAGAAAGAAAGAAATATTTAATTATAGTAATTGAAACTGCAGCTTTAAAATAAATATCGTTATTATAGACACAAATTACAAAGAAAAAAAACAACGTCGTGTTAAAGCTCCATTGTGCAGTGCCTAGTATTGCGCTAGCATGTGGCGTTGACCGCAGCGATGGTATCTACCGCACGCGATGCTAGAGTGCGCCAGTGAATTATGCAATCTACGTATTTTTGCCCCACAATAAATACAAATAATTTATACCGCGCCAAGCCACAACTCATTTTAGTTTATGTGACCCCTTGTTTTACATTCCTGGCTTTTAACGCGGGATTATGCTAATGTATGCAGGATTGTAGCTTAATATTTATAATGGCATATCAAGAACTGAAATCGCGTTATGGACACTATTAACTAATTAATAAAATATTTCCTTTTGAGGGGACGGGGTTAGAATACAATTCTCCTCCGCCGCTGGGTAGCGTCCCGTGAGAGGCGGGTATCCCAGTAGTTTAAAGATTGTAATCGTATTTATAACAATTTTTGTACATTTAGAATGCTCTGTTTAAAAATGTTGGGTTATAACGGTCAGGTGGCCCCGGATACGGGTTTTAATCTTCTTCGGACTGCAATTTAATATCATTTTGCTTTTTTTATGAAAGTACTTTAATTGGTACCACAGTATCTTAAGTATATTAAGTAGGTGAAGTACCTATGTTGTTACTGTCATTGCAGAAATACTAATATATTATGCTAAAATTCATGGGGAATATAGACCATATTATAAACTATATATTTTTATTATAATTTGCGTTTCATTTAAGCGTCCTGGGCTACCTCCCCTTCCCCTATATAATATTAGGAATCTGTCAGTTTAATATTTTCGATTCGTTCGTTGACGCAGGACGCCCTTGCGACAGATACTGGGTCTTCTCAAGCAGCCACGTAGTGCTCACAATTTTTTACAGGCAGAGTACTGCTATGTTACCTCTCTCCATACGTTTTTCTACATAATGCAATCATCCCAAAATGCAGATATTTCATTTAGTAAATCTATAATATTTACATGTTTTTATAGTAAATTGAGAATTTTTTTTAAAGTAAATAGCATTCTTTCACGCCTAATTATCTTTTTCTTAACAATCTTTGTTTGTAGTTAAGCTTTGTAAAATTATTCCTTTAGAGATGCTCACTAGGTGCTTTTTAACTAAAAGTTGTAACAAAAAATTTTAAGGGACTACAACAACCTAAATGAGAACAACGCTTTTACGGATTTCAAGAGGGCGAGCGTTTTCTATTTTTATTACGTTTCAATTTCTATACGGAACTTAAATATTCTTTTAACCTTAATTATTACTTAAGTACTTTAAAAACTGTAATTAAAAGAAATCATCACCTATCATATTAATATTCATTCAAACTAAGGTGATTTATATTCCCATAATTGTTCATAGAGCAAGTATGTTTCATATAGTTTGGCTACTTGCCATGTTTTAATGACGAGAAAGAAATTAGTATATTTTCTTGAAAAATTTTATAAAAATTAGTATTTTTTTTTTTTTTTTATTGATAACAGACGGCAAACGAGCAGAAGGACCACCTGATGGTAAGTGGTTACCTTCGCCCATAGACATCTACAACACCAGAGATGTTGTAGATGCGTTGCCAACCTAGGGGATACTGATAGAAGGGGGGACAATGTAGTAGTCCACTATCAGAACCACCACATTTTGGGGAAAGGATGGGTGGGAAAGGGGAAAATCTGGCTTACATGCCATCGAACCGGAACACATTATTAGATATTTGGCGGTTCGTCTTTGACATGATAGTGGTCGCGAGCCAGTCGGAGGACGAACCTCCTACTACTAGAATTAGTATTCTTTATTTTATTTTAATCAAACACTAGTGTGTTTGATAAAAATAATAGAGAAGTTCCTAATTTAATTTCAAATATAAAATGAGACAAAAATCCTTTATTTGTGTTTTTATTCGTATTTAATTCAACTGTCCTGCGCTTCCTTCCTTTCCTACAGCTGTTTTACGTTGGAGATCAAATATATATTGTATCTTTAGGTATGTGTCCTTCTATTATGGACGCTTAGTTTCAAGATTGTCATAATATTTTTACTATCGAGGGTTATTATAATTAATTACTTAAAATGCAAGAGACACTATTATTGAATCTGATTTAATAATACGTATCAACCGTAACGACATTCGTGTTAAGATATGTCACTCGCTCAGGCTAGGACTTAATCCATCGATTCTGTTTAGATGTAGTATCAAATGTAGATCTTTAGTTTCAGAAGAATTTTTATTTAAATATCATGAATGAAAAATGAGGTAGTAACCACTTAATAATCATATTAAAAGAGATTATTTTGTACTTACAAATATATAACAATTCTTCTAATCTTATAACAATTCTATAAATTTGATCTATTTAGCGTTTCTGGTCATCGCACATAAGTAAAACTTTGCATAACACCTTCTCCTTCAAAATTGGTTAGGTTAGTCTACCGAATAAAATATTAAATATATTATTTGGTAGATAAAAGACAGTATACTTTAAAAAATAATATAGCTTCCTTAGGTATTAATTAAGTAATTGTAATGGCAAAGGACGTAGGGGACGTGAAATTAAGCGCTATAATTTTAAGTCATGAGAAAGAAATTGCGATAAAATTAATCATGAGGCTTACATACCATACACCTATGGTCTGGTATGAAATGGATAAAGATATATAAAGGTACTTAGTGCTTGAATTGAAATATTATCAGGTTTCTACTAGATTACGTTATAGTAAACTATGTTATACAGTTACTTTACAATATTACCACACTCTTTCATTTAAAAATTATGTATCTCAAAATACAGTTTTTTTGGTGGTAGGAGGTTCGTCCTCCGTCTGGCTCGCGACCACTATCATGTCAAAGAGGAACCCCCAAATATCTTATGATGTGTTCCGGTTCGATGGCATGTAAAGCCCGGGGTTTTCCCATTCCACCATCCCTTTCCCCAAAATGGTGGTTCCGAGGAGCAGATACTACATTGTCCTCCTCTTCCATCTGTATCCTCTGGGTTGGCAACGCATCTACAACATCTCCGGTGTTGTAGATGTTCATGAACGAAAGGTATCCACTTACACCATCAGGTGGTCACTTCTGCTCGTTGCCATCCGTTATCCATAAAAAAAAAATACAAGCGTAACTTTATAGTCTGACTAAGTTAAGCATACATATAGTTTTTGGGATGCTTGTAACATAACTGTTTGTTAGCGATAATACAAAATAACTGTTTGCATAAAAAAAAACTGTTAAAGGCTGTTTGTATGCACATTGATTAAGATACTGATTGTTCTTTGCCTAGAAATACACGTAGGTATATTATAACTTATATACCGATATTAAAAGCGAATAGAATAAATTGTAATGAATAATAAAACGTACTTAGGATCTTTTATTTCTCTAAGTACACACTTCAGTGCAAAATACGTGACTTGCAATAACCAATACTTCTTTAACCACTTAAATTTGTTACAAAGTGAGTTTATATAGAGTTTATATTTCAAAATCAATATTAAAAGTGCTATGAACCTTGAAGTATTATAAAACATTTGCGAAATTGGTTGAAGTAAGGGCTTAACTATTCTA
>JAKGSA010000063.1:0-23287 GCA_033558755.1 Philaethria dido | reverse complement strand
ATCCTTATATATATATATATATATATATATATATATATATATATATATATATATATATATATATATATATATATATATATATATATATATATATATATATATATATATATATATATATACTATTTTCTAAGCTTCAGTTGAATTTAATATTAATTGATTGAGCTTTTCCTAAATTACAGCATGAAAAGTTTCTTTATCGTCATTAATTACCGTTACACTTTACTGTTGTACCATGAAGAAAATTTCGTATTTATACATATATTTGTTTTAAGAATTATATCATTATGTGGGAATATTTTTTATTGATGAAAGATTTTTTTCATTCATTCCATTTTTTAATAAAAATCTACATTAAAAATTATAGTATAAAAATCTAATAATATTAATTAGTATTCTTTGGCTTTTCAATTCTTTATTTGTCGTATCATCTACATGTGTCTCATGCAGGACCTTGTAATAACGAAATAAAAATTCAACATTCGGGATTCGCGGGCTGTCTGTCGTCTAGCGATTCCCTTGACGCAGAGGATCGAAATTACGTCACATTTTAAATGACAATGTACAAATAGAATAAAAAAGAAAATTATTGACATAGTTACTTTATAAAGGACGTTTTGGTCACATAGCGTTGTGGGTTAATGGTACTTACATACGATTTGCTTGAACATGTGAATACAGTACATACAGTATTTTCCTAGTATGAACCTTGTACTTTTGTGAGGACAATGAGGATAATAAGACTAAAATTAAAGCGTATTTTAGTATCTTTTATAAAGACACTAAAATGTGCTAAATAATTAATATTTTTTTATTTGAAAGTATGTATAATATACACACATCTTTATTTCTAAAGTAGAGGTGCAGGTTTGCATTGTTTTGTCATAGGTAAGTTGTCAAAAAAAGATTTTATTTTAAAATTAATAGAATTTATGTTTTGTGTCATTAATAAATGAAGTATTTCTGTTAGTCCAAGTAAGGAGGCAATTAATTATCATCGCTTTTTCCATTTTTTAAAAGAGTTATGCAACATTTTCACGATGTGCATTTAATTATTAATGCAAATTTATTGATTACATGATTTTTATTATTTATTTGCCACAGCTTCACGCTTTTTCCTTCATAGAAACGTTGGCAAAATCGTAGGGTCAACATACTTTGTTCTCCGCGTCGCGGTCAAATTCGAGACTTTGCTGACAGTTGGTTGGCGAGCGGTGAAAAGAAGATAATTAAAATATAATCAATCATACTCCTTATTACTAGGAAACCGAGCTCACAACCATCACGTTTACAGGTGATAATGTCCTAGTAAGTGCCATGACAGCAGAGATCTAATGTTTTAACAATATAAAAAAACTTATTAATAAAATCAAAGAAGCAGAAAACTTGTCCATTTAGTTTGTTTTAACTTATATTGGCCATCAGCACTTCTGCCGCGGGGTACCAACGGCCAAACAGCGCTCTATTATATCTTTTGAAAATTTTCGACTGTTTATCATGTTACTGCCTTGATTATTACAATAACTCATATACCTATTAAGGGCTATATTCATATTTAATGTGTTTTTAACATCTATACTATTTCAAAAATAATATTCTTACATTTAATATCAATTTATAGAATACAAAGAGGCGACATAATCAAATAATAAATAATTAAAATATAAAGAAACTAGTCTTTTCTATACTTACATTGTTCAAATATCTCTTAATGATATCAGAAGTTATGAGGAAAAATCATATATAGACATATTACAGACATCATATTATATTATTTTGGTTTTGATTCTAAATTTTGGGAAATAAAATGTTTTGTTTTTTTTATACCACGACGGTGGCAACAAGGCACACGGCCCACCTGATGGTAAGTGGTTACCGTGGCCTATGGACGCTTGCAACACCAGGGGCATCACTTACGCGTTGCCGACCCTTCAAAAACCTATTTATTTCATTTTCTTCCTAACGAAGAAGTTGTAAAAGACCAGATTCATAAAAATAGGTTACTACTCGTATCACCTTTTTAATGAACTATTAAGTACATACTATTTTTCATTACGCTTTTATTAGTTAGTTTTTTATCCAGATAAGAGAATCCTATAACGCTTTTTTGACCCACTTTTTGTCGTCAGATTTGTTTCAAAATTTGCACTCGTTCCCGGATCCGATCACCGAATATAATATTTTCTAAGCATGGAACTTGCCAAGTTGTTCTTGCCAGTACGACTAGGATAATGAGAAAATATTTTTAAATATGTTTGTTTTAGTTTCATTTATAAACTGATTTGTTATTAGAATTAACTATCCAAATCGTGCTAAATAGGTCAAACTAGAGTGGTTGCTAGTGTTTATCATATCATTCTGACAGAATTCCTTACTATTGATAAGGGCAATTGAGCATACAAATCAGGGGCAATTTCCATTTAGTAAAAATGGAACAAGGCGTTCGTAACCCCGCACGTCTCCCGTCATAGTCTCGTTATAACTGGAAAATAGATAGGAAAATAAGATCATGTTATGTTTTCATAAATTTTAATTAAAAAATTAAATTTGTGTGATATTTTTTGGAACTATAATCAACTAGCTTTCCGTCCGCGGTTTCGCCCGCGTGAAATTCGGTTATATCGCGCGATATGATAAGGAGTATCCTATAGTCTTTCCCAAGGTCTAGACTATTTGTCAAAATTGGTTAAGTGGTTTATGTGGTGAAGTTGTAAACAGTTAAACAATCTTACATGATTTTATGTTTGACAATAAGGAACTTCCATACAAACTTTCATCCCCTACTTCAACCCCCTCTATCATTTTTTTCGCGATAAAAAGTATCCTATGTCCTTTCCCAAGTTTAGTTCTAACTTCATACCAATTTTCATCAAAATCGGTTCAGTGGTTAAGGCGTGAAAGCGTAACAGACAGACAGACAGACAGACTGACAGAGTTACTTTCGCATTTATAATATTAGTAAGGATATATAGGGGAAAAAAATAAAGCTAAACTATATAGTTTCATTTAAAATAACATACATTACATTTATAATAGAAAACATTTTAATGTTATAAATATTTGTTTTTTTCAAGTAACATTTTATACTTGATACTTGAATTTTTCAACATGCTAAAAGATTTTAAAGGTTAACGGTAATTGGACGGTAGAAAAAACAGTTTTAATCTCAAGTTAGCTGCAACCTTACTCGAGCTTAATTTCCTAAAACGCTTACGTATTCCGGAAAAAGGCCCTCTCTTGGGTACAAATCGTTACCGTTCTTATTCGAGTATTCTATCATGGAAGATAATATTGGTGTATATAAAAAAACAGCTGAATAACAGGTGCCGTTGTACTTATGAGACTCTTTATAAATGTGATTTTACTTTTCTCTTCTTTGATATATTATTATCTTATTTAAATAATTAATGATGCCGTCTAGGCGCAGTTCAAATTGCTTTAGTCGGACAGGGTAGGGTCTTTAAAATTGGAAATAGTAGGGAATGGAGTGACATACTATTAACATTTTATCTATCCCATACATGCCAGGAGTTCCCGCTGAGTTTCTTGCGCCGGTTCTTCTCAGGTCTGAGGCATTAAATTTAGTGAACCGGTGGTAAATTATTTGACGTTCAAAAAATGAAGCTTGTAATTTCTTATTTTGAATAAAATTATTTGACTTTGACTTTGACTTTGACAAAGTTTAAAAAATGTTGTATGATTAACTATGTAGGTGTAGAGAAAATGGTTGTGTGAAAGCCATATGATACAGAATTATTTCTCAAGTTTGTAGGCAATAAAATTTGCGATTTATATCAATACATTCAAAATATGCAAAAGTGAAGTATTGAGTTGTAAATAGCAAAACATTATTAAACAAAGCAAAGCATCGCGATATTGTCCGCAAACATCCGATATATATATATATATATATATATATATATATATATATATTTTTATAAAAATAATGCAGGGTCCCTCTGACATAATCAGAGACATTGTAAAAACACATTTAAAAACAACAAATACAACAATTTAAAGGCCTAAAAATTCAAAATTTTGACTACAATAGAATTCATTAATTAAACAAATTATTCAACAAATACAATAATTTCCGCACAAAAATTCCATCTCATTCACACCCTATTTATTCGCATCTATAACTTTTCTACATCTATCTGATATATTAATATATTGCAATCTGTAAGATCAACTTTCGATCTACGTTTTTACAACATATCTAGTTTTATTTATATTAAAGGTTTTGCGCGTTTCCGTCTCTCTATAGAATTTACTTGAATACAGACTTCAACATGAATCTTTAAGTCTCCCCATCTTTGAGACTTGAATCAAAACTTCAGTATATTTTAGTGGCTTGTACATTCACTAAGGAAATTGAATTTAGGAGTTGAATAAAAATACTAGCCACATCATAATTACTATTTGTATTTAGTAATGATATGTTACAGTACGAACCCACGATCGGGTCTTGTGGAAAGGTTTGGGGGAGGCCTATGCTAAGGCAAAACAATCTTTACCGGTGTCAAAAATTTAAAACTATATATATATTGTATGTAATTTTAGATTGTTAATAAAGGCTTTATTATATTATTATTATTATATATGTTACAGTACAATGATATTATTTTTTAATCAATACAAATGAATGACATTCTATAAAACCATTTGTTTATAAGCATGTTAGAACTATAAAATATAATATTTGTTTAACATATATTATCAGAAAAAAGAGAAATTTGATATAAAAGTAAATTCTTAATTTGCACAAGATGAATCCTTATTGAGAAAGTAGTTCTGTTATTTTATTTTAATTCAGTTTTAGGGTAGACCTAGTAAAGTTGTGACGGAAACGATTTCTCTCTACTTATAATAGTTAGCGAGCTGGGAACAAAGCTCGTATGTCTCTCTAGAGATGTGCTACTTGACTCAGTACCCGCCGAAGTCGCACGAGAAGCAGTTTCGTAATTACGATGTTAGCGTGAAAAAAAAAACAAAAGGTTTCCATCAAAATTTTTATTGAATCGTGTCGTCAATATTGTGTTTTATTACAGGTGCATTATTTGTTGTATTGTATGGTTATTCAAGTCTCAAAGCGTCACATTGATCTATTAAAATCGCGCTTTGTTTAGAAAACACGAATTATTATTAAACTCAAAGTCGTCCTTCGCCTACCTAGGAGAGTTATGATACCTTTTTTTTGATCGTGAGGAAATCCGTTACGGATATCCGCCCGATCGGAGACTCGGACGGACTGTGGGACCGGCTGTAAAGAAGCCGTCCGTACTAAAACCTTGCGGTGCTCCTTCCTACTGCCATTAGCCGAAGCCACGAGAACCCCAGTCTTACGTGAACCTCGGCGGCCGGAGCCAGCTAACCTTGTTGTGGAGTCAAGGGTGGTGAGCACCCTCGCATTCCTACTCTGAGTAGCGCGCGGGAGCGACCAGCGCAACCCTACTCGGGGACTAGTGATACCCTGTCATAACAATCCCGCCTGAATTTGTTTATCTCTGGTACTATTCGACAATGTTATTATTAATTTGTGATATTTATTTGCAAACAACCTGCAAAATCAATTCTATTGTGCTTACCGACTTGTTTGCTAAAGATAAAATGTCCGATTCAGAACCAAAAATACTAAATGGAAGAAGAGAACCAGTGAAGATGAAGGACAGGTAGAAAATAATTACCTGGCCTTTGAAACGTATGTCAACAGTAAAAAGATTGCAACCACTGAGCACACGTTGATTGCACTAGAGGGAAGCTGCAATACGTTTGCCATATTTGTTTCAAATCAAGACTAAAATGCTTACAGATTATAATATTATTATCTCAAATTTGTGTTATTGTTATTTGTATAAAAAAATTACTATATGTTATTTCTCTTGTTATTTTATGTAGGAAAATATGATTAAAATTTTTGTCAAAATACAAAATAGAACATATTTGAATTTTTTATAATTAAAAAGGCCGGAAACTGTGGAGAGGTGTGAGGGAGTAGCTTTTGTTTTTGTTGATTTTCCCAGAATCCATAACACATCAATTAATTCAGATGGTTTTGGAAGGAAAAAGAATCGGAGTGATCTTCCCCTCCGATTCACTCTTTAATTCTATGATGCTATATTTGTATGACCTACAACTGTGGAATGTTTCTTGAGTTATTAGTATAGTCGTACACCTATCGCCTAAAGTAAAAATTGTCACAACTATCTCCTCTCTCCTTATATCTACTTACGGTATAATAATTGTGCTATAGGTTACAGGTTACAGTAAATAATTATTGGTTGGATCGTTCGTTTAAGTAAACTATAGACATTAAAAACTGCAGCTTTATGCCTGACATTTACTATTAATGGGCAAGTAATGGCGAACACATTAATCGCGTGATGGTGTAGAATGATAAATTGTCAAAGTTTTATCGTCGGAAAATGCAACGGCCTTATAAATGAAAGATTTAATATTGCTTGATTCATTTCTTAATAATATGCAATGTCGTTTGTGTTTAATAAGTACAATTTAATCAATAATCATGTTATAAAAAATATATCCTTACTAATTTATAAATGCGAAAGTAACTCTGTCTGTCTGTCTCTTACACTTTCACGCCTAAACCACTGAATCGATTTTGATGAAATTTGCTATGAAGATAGAACTGAACTTGGGAAAGGACATAGGATAATTTTTATCGCGTTTTCAACTTTCATACATACTATACCAATTTTGACAAATAGTCTAGACCTTGGGAAAGACTATGGGCTACTGCTTACCATGTCGCGCGATATAACCGAATTCCACGCGGGCGGAACCGCGGGCGGAAAGCTAGTATTTTTTTTTTAAATTTTTTTATTTATTTATTAGGAAGACAAACAGTGTATCAATACAGAAAACAAAAAAAAACAAAAATTGTACATACACCAACTGCAGTCTCCACAGAATTACAAAACAAAACCAAGTGGACATGCAAAAAATTAAAAATTGAAATTACAATTAGGGTCAAACAGATTTTTTTTTTTTAAACAGAATTAAAAAAAAAAAAATTATTAAATAATAATAATAAATAGAATCATAGTTACAACATCAATACAATTACAATTAATTCCAGCTTTGAATTCATTGGAAAGTAAGATTATTTATGTCAATGTTATTAAAATACTCATTATGACGCTTACAAGAACGATATAAAAAGTTATTATGAGCATATTTAGTTCTAGCTTTAGGTAAATAAAATGCAGAACGATCACGTGACGAAGGACGAGACATCTTAAACATATGGGCGATAAGCAAACAAATATGTGGAACTTTATATGACTTGATAATAATTTGTAGTATATTATAAATTGGTTTAAAGAACAACGATTTAGAAACGTGCAGTATGTTTCTAAAATACAGTAATTATCCTTTAAAGATACATTAGTATCTTGATTACATAAAAACACATTAATTCGGCACACGATTTTTTAAATATAAATAATATATTTTTATATAATTCAAACAGATTGTAAGATCAGCTAGCTTCAGGGCAAAGGTAACAAATGAGATTTAACTCCCAATTCATTGCCAAGGGATTTGGGCTTTAACCTGTGTGTTCTTTCTTTATAACTGACACAACTTTCATTATGAAGTGCTTCCATAAAGAAAAAGGGCGGCATGCTTCTTGGATAAAAAAGTTACAGAACATACTAGATGGTTATTAACGCTTGGTCTATTTTTTTTTTTTTTTTTTTTTTTTTTTTTATGGATAACTGATGGGCAAACGAGCAGGAGGACCACCTGACAGGCGGTTACTTCGCCTATGAACACCCGCATCACCTCAGAGGCGTTGCAGATGCGTTAATCTAGAGGATACTGATGGAGAGACAATGTAGTAGTCCGCTATCGGAACCACTACATTTTGGGGAAAGGATGGGTGGATAGGGGAAAACCTGGCTTACATGCCATCGAACTGAACACATCATAAGACATTTGCGGTCTGGTTCTTGACATGATAGTGGTCAGTGAAACGACGGAGGACGAACCTCCTACCACCAAACAAAATTCTATTGGGGAAATTAATACAATACTGTGTAAGTGTCATTAGCTTTTTTATTATTAAATAAATGCATATCAATTTTAATAATCGGTGGAACCTATTAATACATTCAAAGCATTTTGTAAATAATCTACAATTTAGAATGTTATACTTGCAAGAATGAATTTAGCAGTTCACTTTAATAATCTACAATTAGACACGTTGCGATGTTTCTGTCATAAAATAAAAATTCAAGTGTGTGAAAACGTAGTTCGTCCAACCTTAAATGGAATTGAATCTACAAATCACCGAGTATAGACAATTTTTTTATCAATATTACCATTAAATTATTAAATATTCATGTAAATAAAGATTATGATTTGATATGATCTTGAGGCTAGATTTGAATTTGAGGCTAGATTTGAATTTAGTTAGTGGTAGGGGAGGTTCGTTCTTTCCGACTGTGGGTTTCATGACCACTAATATACCAAAGACGAACTGCCAACATCTAATGATGTGCTCTGGTTCGATGGCACAAAGCCAGATTTCCCCTTTCCTAATTCCATCCTTTCCCAAAATGTGGTGGTTCTGATAGGACTACCACATTGTCCCCCCTTCCATCAGTATCCTCTAGGTTATAACGCATCTACAATATCTCTGGTGTTGTAGATGTCTAAGTGGGCGAAGTTGCAAATCACTTACCATCAGGTGGTCCTTCTGCTCGTTTGCCGTCCGTTATCAACACAAAAAAATAAAAAAAAAAAATTGAGGGGTTAGGTAGGTAGAGAAACCATCTTCATCTACGTCTTACAAGTAATAAGTTTTATAACTTTATAACAAGATCTTTACTTTTTACTTGACGGCAAGACTACGAGAAAATAATATTTCCAGTAGAATAATCTGAACCAGACTGAAAAGTTGATTAATCGAAAATGCATACTTTACAAAGACAGGCATTTTGGTTGCTTGTATTTTATATGAATACTGCTTTAACATGAATGTATGTTATTTTTTTTTGATTCAGGCATTTGTTAATCCTATAACAAGTTGTCCCCAATCCCTATTAATATTTAAATCATTAAAATTTTTAACTAAAAAGATACTGTCTTCTGCATAAAATGAATTAAAAAGTAAAAATTACTACGAATTAAATTAAAATTAGATGGGACCACAACAGAAGCTAATTCAGCTATCATATAATAAAAAAGAAAAATATGCAGTAACTCACATTAAAAATCGTATTGAGAATCTCCACCTTTTGAAGTAGGTTAAATATTATAAGGCTTTATCAAAGAAAATAGTGAAAAAAATGTTTTTGTAAATCTGCTTAACTGGATTATAATATATTAAATTTTTTAATTCTTATTTACTTAGAAAAGGATAATTTGCGTTTGACGAGACAGTTGCATTTTACGGGATGGAAAATATAGGTACATATAAAGTGAGTTAACTTTGAACTTCAATTCAGCTGAGGGGAAACATATTAATAGCAAAAGGTCTTCCCACCGATGCGCTATTAAAGTTATTTTGTAGCTCAAATGAGGCAAAATGTCAAGTGTATGTATAAAGAATGAGCTATTGAAAAGGGATATGGAAAACAGAAATTTAACAGAGATTGGGAATTAGTTCTTAGAAAGTATTGTCCTTACGACTCATTCCATTGATAGATTACTTGATGAGTGTAATTTTTAACTAATAAATATAATCATAGATGTTTTCATCTAAACATTTTGTAAAACGCAGTTAGGATAATATGCATGTTTTGGCAAAGCAAAAATCTTATTTCGCTTATTTTTATAATAGCATCATAATATCAAATATTACAGACAATGTTTGTTGGGACACTTTGATTATATTTTTAGTAAATCTCTCTTTATGTTTCGCTAAGGCTTACATTGAAATATTGGTGTACAGCGGTTGGAAGAAGTGAATAAAATCGTGCACGAAACGTGTTGCGCTGCTGACGACCCCCGGGGCGCGCAATACTCCGCCTCGGAATCATGGATGCATGAATAAGTAAACTGTAGGTTGCTCTGCTGACGCGCCAAACTTATCTCTTATCTAGGGTTGTTATATTTTTGTGCTTTTAACAAATTTTCCAGATTAATTGTGAATACACATTATATGTGTTAGTTAAGTTCTGTTGGGCATTAGCTAAGAAAATCATCTCACGTATGTGCCTGAATTTATAACTACATGTTAACCGTATGTTTTATTTGTAAGAAACATCAAAATCTATATATACTTTATTCAAATCTATCACAAGCACTTTCAAATCCCACATGGACTAAAAATAATCAAGGTTATCAATTGATATAAATATAAGGTAAACAGTTTTCAATACTAAATTAGTTAGTACTTTTCTATAATTAAAAAATATGTATTATAATATATAAAAATCTTGAACATTCATTTAGAATTTAGCAGCTCCTATTTGTTCTTGACTTATATAATGTAATATATGTGGACTTATATAACTCGGCAATTGTTTTGCCTCAATATTCTCTACATTATTATTTACATTATGTTTGGTGGTAGGAGGTTCGTCCTCCGTCTGGCTCGCGACCACTATCATGTCAAAGACGAACCGCCAAATATCTTATGATGTGTTCCGGTTCGATGGCATGTAAGCCAGGTTTTCCCATTCCCACCCATCCTTTCCCCAAAATGTGGTGGTTCCGAGAACGGAATACTACATTGTCCTCCTCTTCCATCTGTATCCTCTAGGTTGGCAACGCATCTACAACATCTCTGGTGTTGTAGATGTTCATGGGCGAAGGTATCCACTTACCATCAGGTGGTCCTTCTGCTCGTTTGCCATCCGTTATCCATAAAAAAAAAATAAAAATAAAATTCTTGAACATTCATTTAGAATTTGGCAGCCCTATTTGTTCTTGACTTATATAATGTAATATATGTGGACCTTCATAACTCTGCAATTGTTTTGCCCCAATATTCTCTACATCCTGTGTACTTGATGAATTCAAATATTGCTACATACATACGGCTATTAAAATGAACACGTCAGTACACCAAATACTGAAACTATAAAGAGATTTAAACAAAACTCTTAAATTATTTTACGGATTAAGTTGAAGGAAAAGAAATCATTTTATTTAGGCCAAACTTTCTTATTCATGACCTTTTGCTTTCTATCATCCATTTGTTTCTGCCAAGGAGTAAAAATCCAATCAGAATGGTTTCAGTGGAGTCACGCCCTCGTCTTACTGATTAATGAGAATGGTGTCACAGTATAAAAATATTAGCGTAATTTTATTAAGCTTAGGCTGAACTCTTTTGGAATTTGATATAATAAAATATATTGTATATAGGTATTTACCATTGTTTATGTACGAATGGTATGAAAATTATTTGGTAGCGTTGATGTCTATAGCACTTATAATATATTGTTAGGTGGTAGGAGGTTCGTCCTCCGACTGGCTCGCGACCACTATCATGTCAAAGACGAACCGCCAAATATCTAATGATGTGTTCCGGTTCGATGGCATGTAAGCCAGATTTTCCCCTTTCCCACCCATCCTTTCCCCAAAATGTGGTGGTTCTGATAGTGGACTACTACATTGTCCCCCCTTCCATCAGTATCCTCTAGGTTGGCAACGCATCTACAACATCTCTGGTGTTGTAGATGTCTATGGGCGAAGGTAACCACTTACCATCAGGTGGTCATTCTGCTCGTTTGCCGTCCGTTATCAATAAAAAAAAATATGTATTTACGTTATTGTAGGTATAGTTTATAATATTTCAATATAAAAGTTATTATATTAAAAAAGAATAACTAAATCAATAACATTTTATAGTGTTATAACAGTTAATTCATCAATTTCCAAATAGAATAGTTATAAGGAAAGCCATCTAAATACCGCAATTAATAATGCAGTGTGAGAACCCAATAAATTTCCCCTTGAACAATTTCAAATCAGTACTTGACTTGACGCCGATAACTATTTACAGAGGTGTAAAATCAATAGCGCAACCTAGGCCAATGTTTGTAGGTAAATATAAAAGAGTGTTGTTTCTTTTTAAATTATTTTTTGTGCTAAATAATATTATATGGGTACATAATTTATATCAATACAGTATGTTTTAAAATTATAGCATGGTTTTAATAAACAAAATGAGCTTTTTCTATTATGAAGGAACACGAAAATATTACTGATTTTCTATTTTTGATTTTTTTGTTACATTGAAATACTAGTATACTGCAATGGGTTTACCTACTAGTTCGTAAATTTTACGCATAGCTATAAATCTACGAATGGTTTTGATATTACCACAAAATAGACTTTTGTATGTGTTTCATGTTTTAATTTTTTTGGAAAATATTTAAAAAGTTAGCTTTTAAAAAATCAATCTGTAAAATTACTGAATGTTACATAGTATGGGAAATGAGTAGAACCTCACTAAATCGTATTTTAATATATAAATTTAAATATAACATATAATCAGGTCTCTCCTGTAATTTATGTATTAGAAATGCTATTTTATATATATTTAGCTATCTTATAATGAACTGACTGGACAAGATTAATAATCAATCGGCTTCTTAACATTTTACTAGTTTTTGCTTGGCACGTAAAAGATTCACACCACATTAAGTTCTGACGTAGTTCTTGGCCCTTAGCCACAGCTATCTTCTAAAGATTTAAAATTATCTCAAAACTTCTCACAGTTTTTACTTTATGTCGGAACACAATTTAAATATTTTTCTTTCAGAATTACCATAGATGATATCGGACCGTAAAATATCTTTTTCTTTTGATCTTGTACTCAAAATGTTAAATAAGATAGATATTGATTTTAGTACCTACTAATCTCTTCCATAAATATAAGCTATACAGTATATTATTGATAGTACGAAGTAAAAAAGTACTTTTGCCAAGATTTTATTGTAAAGACTTTGTATAGCTATTACTATTGTCTGCACAGCCCACGCAGATAGCGGCATATATTATAATGTTCATAAAAAGAATTACTTCCGATTTTGTACAAACAATGAATTTTTTTTTTTTTTTTATGGATAAAGGATGGCAAAGAGCAGAAGGACCAATTGATGGTAAAGTGGTTACCTTCGCCCATGAACCCTACAACACCAGAGATGTTGTATGCTGCCAACTTAGAGGATATTATAGATGGAAGGAGGACAATGTAGTAGTCCACTATCGGAACCAAACTCACATTTTGGGGGAAAGGATAGGGTGGGAGAGGGGAAAACCTGGCTTTATATGCCATCAGAACCGAACACATCATAAGATATTTGCTGTCTGTCTTTGACATGATAGTGGCTCGCGAGCCAGACGGAGGACGAACCTCCTACCATGTCAGCCATTTCGAAAGCATAGGCATAGATAATTAAATATAATGTTTACATAGAATATTAAAGAATACAAAAAATTGAGACATCAAAAAATAATAATAAGAATATGTTTAATTTATTGAAGTAATAATTATTAATAAAAAACGTTCTGTATGTATGTATGAATGTATTTATGTTTGTATGTATGTATTTGTGTAGTATATAAGTCATGTGTTTGCTATAATAAATCTATAAGTATGCTATTGTTATTATTTAAATATTATTATTTCTTTATTTTTCACACCCTATCTGATTTTTTAATTTGCGCTTTCATGCCTTAAGGTTGCTCTGGAAGAGATCGCTATTTTAAAGCGATAAGGTCGCCTATTGTATATCTAATCCTTGTGTGTATTTTCTATATTTTATTTATTTTATGTGTGTACAATAAAGAGTTATTATTATTATTTGATCATTAGTAAATTCTCGGGTTCATAGGAACCCGATCCTTTGGAAGGCTTGCGTGGGGACACAGGTCCAACACGTAGAGGCCCCTTGAGACAAACAATATTTTAATCTGACGCATTGACTGGATCCATCTCGAAGTAAACTATAGGCAATTGCTCAGAGATGGTCACCGGTCAATGCGTAGAGCTATGGAACATGGAAAACTAAATAGGCTCCATGGAATGGAGTTTGGATGGACTAAGTACTGGGCTATTGATTGAGATCACCGGACGTCCGGCCTTTTCAACAGTCTCAAATTGCAAAGGTTAGCGGGACGGTGACTCGCCTCTTACTCAGATGGGCCCCCACAAAGCGGCGTAGTGCCCGGGCGCAACATTGGTGTGGTCGGCTAAGGGTGTTGAGAGGTGCACCGGTTTCACCATCGCGAGTGAGCTTCGTGAGCGGGTTTCCCCGTTATTACGCAGATTGAGCACTTCCACCTTCCGAGCATATAGCCTTTGCGCTCCACTCTGCCGGACACGAAGGCAAAGCCAGAGGCGGGGATAAATTACAATTCTGGTGTCTCAGGTCCGTGGCCGCTTACCCCCAACAGCTCGTTACTAAGCCGCCCCAAGTGGGCTGGCCATTATTATTATTAATGCCAGTATACAACGAAAAAGTAATTTTCACCTTAATCTATAATCACTAAAATGTAATACGAAATCATTTGAACAAAACTATAACAGGCTATCTAGGTCTAATGTGGGTGTATGAATTAAATATGGTGAGTCTGAATGGCGTGGATTATTGTTGTTAGAATGAACATCCCATGTACAACTTATACCACATTGTACGTGGGTGTTCATTCAGGTCATCAGCTAAATGTAAACGCCGCAACACTGGCTCTTCGCCAAGCCTACTTGATCGCAAGCTGTGTGTAACTGCTACTATTTTGTGTTTTCATACAACAATTATAGTCGTAACATTTGAAAGAAAAAAAATCTTTGTAAGTAAAATATATAATATTGTAAGCTAAGCTTAATGAGTATCTTTTTTAATCTGAGGAAACTATTTCTTGCAGAATCAAATAGCTAAACTTCGAGTAGATATTTGCCATGCTACAGTTAGTTTATGAAAAACTATAAACTACATACAGATTTTCCTTTTCTCAAGCCGAGGTTTTCCCAGAGGGCTGAAGCAATATATGCCTCTTCAAAAGGGAATAAATAGGTTTTGAAGGGTCGGCAACGCGTAAGTGATGCCCCTGGTGTTGCAAGCGTCCATAGGCCACGGTAACCACTTACCATCAGGTGGGCCGTGTGCCTTGTTGCCACCGTCGTGGTATAAAAAAAAAAAAAATACAGACTTACGTGTATGTGTGTGGTTAGGCACATAGATACAAGTTCTTATTATAGTTATTGTTCTTTTATCAGTCTACGATAGGGACTGCTTTTTAGACTAGGGATTTTTAATTTTTGGGAATAATAAACAAAAAGTAACGCAAATGTAATACCGTTACTACCGAAGAAATCTTCCCACATTTCGCTTTATTCTATTATCCACTCTGCATACTGTATAGCCTGCAAGTTAGACCTAACATGTAAATATTTATATTAAAAGAGTGTGGATTTATAAATTTCTTTAAGCGATAGCTGATATTTTTAGATTAGAGGAATTTGAACATAGCTGTATGTTTCGTTAAAATAAAAAAGAGTGTATAGGCGAGATGAGATTCCGCTCGCAACCTATGCTCGTTTCCCTCGTCATGCCCTGCTTGCAATGGTCAATAATTAAAATATTTAGTTAACTAGCTATTCTATCAATAATTCAGTCAATTGCCGCGCGCAATTAGATAAGTATTATACAAAAAAAAAACACGCGGCGTTGCAAAGCGAAAAGAATTTATTAGTATATAATTCACAAACCTTTTTTAGGTGGTGGGATCCCAATAATTTATTTGACTTTTACCGCCATTTGCTATTATATTCATTATTCATTCAAACAAGACTAAAATGGCATTTTCTATTTAATTCAAATCTTGCGTTAATTTTGGGACACCCTATATATACAATACACATTTGATGCACAACCATCACGTTCGTCCAATGTACCAACAGCTACTTTTCATTTTTTTTTTTTTATTATAATAACGGATGGCAAACGGTTAAGAAGGGACCACCTGATGGTAAAGTGGATACTGCTCATGAACATCTACACAATTCAGAGATGTTGTAGATGCGGTTGCCAACCTAGAGGATACAGATGGAAGAGGAGGACAATGTAGCATTCCGTTCTCGGAACCACCACATTTTGGGAAAGGATGGGTGGGAATGGGAAAACTCCGGGCTTACATGCCATCGAATCGGAACACATCAAAAGATATTTGGCGGTCTGTCTTTGACATGATAGTGGTCGCGAGCCAGACGGAGGACGAAACCTCCTACCACCAAACAACGTATGTACATGTATGCTTTGTTCTTAAATATATTACTTAATAAATATATCATAAAAACGGTATCAGTAATTAATAAATATAGAATAAGATAAATGTTAAAAGACATACAAAATTGGTATATTATTTTATGATTCATTATACTTGATAGCTAATTTGATCATTCACTATGTCAACAATAGGGTAGAAAATTCGTAAGAATAAGGAATGCGTGTTATATAACTTTGAGGTATCTAAAACAATAAACGGGTAACTTAACATGATGTTTGATTTAATGTCAATATTGGGCTGTTTTGTACATATTTTACTCTTACGTAGCTATTTTTTTTTTTTTTTTTTTTTATGGATACCGGATGGCAAACGAGCAGAAGGACCGCCTGATGGTAAGTGGTTACCTTCGCCCATGAACATCTACAACACAAGAGATGTACTAGATGCGTTGCCAACCTAGAGGATACAGATGGAAAGGGAGGATAATGTAGTAGTCCGCTATCGGAACCACCACATTTTGGGGAAAGGATGGGTGGGAAAGGGGAAAACCTGGCTTACATGCCATCGAACCGGAACACATCATAAGATTTGGCGGTTCGTCTTTGACATGATAGTGGTCAGTGAGTCAGACGGAGGACGAACCTCCTACCACCAAACAGTTACACACACTAATTTATGTATAATACATAAAAAAATATTTATAAGCGCTATATAAATTAGTTATTATTGTTGTAGCTGTTCCGAAATCATTAAATTTATAGCTTGAATGTTATCTAGTATGTGCCCTATGTCAAATAAGCTGTACGTTTTTATGTCAAAAATAATATATTTTATCGAACTGAATAACCTCATCGAGGACGTAAAGACTTAATGAACATCCTTCGCATTCCTTGTAAACGTTCTAACGTCGATATCTCATTATCACGAGTGAATTTGGGCGATATATTTAGAAGTTTCGCATAAAATAAGGCTGACACGTAATCGGCATTGACCTGATGTCAGGAAAGAAGTGGGTTAGGGGAGCGTCGATGAGCCTTGCAACGTTTGCCTGTGAGAATTTGTCAAACATTATAAATGATTTAAAATTCTATTACACATTATGAAAGACTATCCTTTTATACTTTTATTGGGTCAGTCATTGACGATTCTTTGTGATACAAGTAGAAAATACATTTTATAAAAAATACATTTCTCGTTAGTACCTTTTCATCCTGTTAAATATATTTGTGTTCATTTTGATTCTACCAAAAACATATAACACCTAAACATATTGTTAAATAACTAAATATATTATATATTGAAATCATAATATTTATAGATTATTGAGGTCACAAGTATCGGCGCCATGGCATCTTTCTATAAAAATCTATCTCGCTGTCTCAGTTAACCGCCAAATGAGTTTGAACACGCAACCTACTATGCTTGTTTATTTTTTTTATCGTAACGGTGGAATTTGCTATGTCATGAGGCGTTCACCGGAAGTCACACTTTGTTAAAGTAACCGTTGCCTTATCAACATGTTATAAACATAATTTGCGGAAGGTATAAATATACTTAAGTTATGCTATGATCTCGTTTTAAGCGAGTAAATTTATCATGTTTCAGTATGGGTATTTTAAGTACGTGGGATAACAATAAGAGTACCAGACTAACAAATTAAGTTACCATAGATATGCTTCTTTGTCTACGTAGTGTATTTTCGGATTAAAGCTCAATGAAATCGATCACATAGCGCCAAAATTTTTAATAAATAATTGCCTTAAGACATTTTTATACACATTTTTATATAGAAATTGAAATTCGACATATTTTCCAGGCCACTGGAAACAGTGGATAATGAGTAGCTTTTTAATAGAAGTCAAATACATTTTATCAATAAGTATTCCCATGCTTATATATATATATATATATATATATATATGCTCTGTATATATGCAACTTATATATATATGCTCGAAATTTATTTCATATCACAAAACAATATTGACAGCAATAACTACGGCGAAACTAATTATTTTCGTTATACAAACGGTCACTCATAATGTGCTGAAGATTTTAACTTATATAAATAAAGAAAAGTAGTTAATGTCTTTTGCTTATAAAATCCACATTCATGCGAAATTTATAAATATTTGTCCATAAATGACTTACAGGCTATATAAAATAAATGATTTAATTTGAGAATGGAAGCTTCTACGACAGAAACCGGATATCTGTAAGAGCAGACATCGGATATCAGGAGGATATCACATGTTCTTTTTGTTATTTTTGAGCGTAATACTATTGTTATGTTACATAAGTCACTTTATATATATATAACCTTATATATATATATATATATATATATATATATATATATATACGAACAATATGATATAATGTCATGAAAGTTAATATTAGGAATTAACTGTATCGCAATTTTAGAGTGAAAGAGATATGATGAGAATTTAATTCAATTATTAGATACCAGTGCAGTTTTTATTTGTCCAATTAGACCCTTACTTACCGCGGGTTTACGCAAAGAATAAAATAAAAGATGTTTATTCAAAAAATATTTTCTAAAGTGTGAGCAGCCAGAGACTTTTCCCAGTAGTGATCAAAGACACTTGAGTTTGGGTTTGAATCTCAGCACGTCACACTTTATGCGTTATAACATTTTGTAAAAATATTTTTAACAAGTATGTCATATTTTAAGTGTTATTCTTGAAAAATACTAAAATCATTTAGAGAGAACATTTTTTTATCAGACAGACATTTATTGTGTATATATACAAAGTTGTCAAGGAAAGAAGCTCCCTAATGTTTGCATTTTTCATGGACATGTCGGAGAGTACTTTATATAAAAATGAATCTGCACTGTTGTGTTGCAGGGCATTAAAATGTCATGAAAAAGATTTACGTCACGTCATTTAGACAAGTTTTCGTGAATTTTAACCAGCTGGTATCTGCCACAAATGGAGAGTCGACAGTGCAGATTAAAATGCTCAATATAAGCAAAAATATGTATGTATTTTCAGTTTCTAACAATTCATTGGTTTTGACTGACCTGTTGTAAATAAATTAACAGAACACCTTAAAGGTGGCGTCTTTTATATGATATTTATACAAAGTGGCATTAAAAACTGAAACCGTTTATATTTCTAGATTAGATGATTAATATGTGTGTATGTGCTTTTATCCATGTTTTTGTTTCAGATTTGGAGCAATTTCTGCCGAAGATCAATGGTTTCAAAAATAATGAATCTTGTTATTGTTGCCGGTACAAAAAAGAATAGTTGAACAACGAGGTACTGTAACGTATTTTTGTTTGTAATAAATATATATCATGTTTTATTTATTTTTTCAAAAAGCTCAAGAAAAGTAGCGAAGTGGAATTTTACTATTTATTTGATTAGTATGTATCGTATATTTGGAAAAAATATTATTTATTAAGTAATAAGTATTTTGTTAGGTGGTAGGAGGTTCGTCCTCGTCTGGCTCACTGACCTGCTATCATGTCAAAGACGAACCGCCAATATCTTGTGATGTGTTCAGTTCGATGGCATGAAGCCAGGTTTTCCCCTTTCCCACCATTCTTTCCCAAAAATGTGGTGGTTCCGTCATGGTTACTAGACATCCTCCTTCGTCTCTAGCCTCTGAGGTTGGCAACGCATCACCACAACATCTATGGTGAAAGTGTAGTGTTCATGGGCGAAAATGCCACTTACCATCAGGTGGTCCTTCTGCTCGTTTGCCATCCGTTATCCATAAAAAAAAAAAAATGTGCTAAGCGGCTTAACTTTTTATGATACCATAAATCAGTAGCGGGTACCAGCCAGGCTCCAGTAGGCTGGGGCGGCAGATTCGGCAACGTTAAAAGTGTCAGTTTTTATTTGATTACCGATTTGAAAAAACAAGTGGCAAGTATTAAATAAGTATATCTTGTTAGTATAGAGAATTTGCTATGCAATTAATACATACTATTGATTAATTTTTCTTCATAAATGTAAAAGGTGTAGCCATCGTAGCTGTAATACAATTTCTTATAAAAACATCTACATATACCTTCAATAAATAGTAGAAGAAAAGTAATCAAAGAGAAAAATAATATAAAGAATAATCTAACCCCCTTGTTTGATATCATTTAAATATGTTATGAATTCTTTTTAACATTATTGTAAATTTATTTTTAAAATAATTCTATATGGAGAATATATATTTTAAAAATAAAATTCGATTGATCATAAAACAGAAATTTATTTATAATCTTACCACAATATCAAGCTTCTTTTCTAGTGAATAATTTTATTAAGAAAGTTTTCTTTCATCAGTTAATAGCTCCTTGAAATCAAAATAATTCAAAAATAACTTGTTTAAGTGGTCATTCAAAATGTTAAATGTTCGCAAGTTACAATAAATATAAAACTAGAATAATTGATTAACCATTATTATTTTTGTAACACGTAAAACCCAAACAGTTTATTTTAGCAACGTCGTTATAAATTTTCATCGCAGCTTATGTATCCGTCATCTCATTTTCTGTAGTTTCTCCTACCCGTATGTAATGATATTAAAGCGTGAAACCTCGTTTGTGTAATGTTGTTTTGCTCCTGGATAATTCAGCTTCTCACGTGCTCTGGCGTGCGGAAAAATAACATATTGAACTTACCTGCGCATTATCTTTACTTTATGACTGAAAACACAGGTATTTGAACGTTGCATCATTCAGCATAATATAGCGATAAATATATATTAAACAAATCGTAAAAATATATGAGTGATTTTTCCATTTTTTCCGACATTATTGATTAGATATTTCTCTTTATCAGAAAAATTCCGACAATTATAGATGATAAAAAAGAGTATTATTATACGTTATATGTTTGAAAAAAGATATTTTTAGTCCCATCATGACTGATGGTCTTCGTTGGTTGACCTCTTGCAAGCACAATGGCATTTCTGCCATTGAGAAAAGAAAATAAGTCTTTTTTTTATTTATATATATATATATATATATATATATATATATATATATATATATATATATATATATATATATATATATATATCCTGATCTATTAGTTAATTACAAGGAAAAATGTTTTACATCCGGATAAAGTTATCCGATATAATTACTAAGTAGTTACATTGAAAAACTTGATCATCGACTATCTTAATATTAAAAATTTGTGTTATTGTAATATATATAGTGATCTGTGTATAATGTTCCAAAGAAATAGATAAAACAACTAAACATATGGTGATGGCAATTTGACCATTCAACGCGAACAATTTGTAAATGTTCATTTTAAAAGCAACGAATATACGGGGATCACTCCACTTGTCATATAAATATGTATTTAAGTATCACTACTACTAGTGCGTTATTAACGATACGAGGACACTATAGTATCAGTACTACTAGTGTCCCCGTAAATGCGTTAATAACGCATTGCCTAGTGCCGTATATGTCACTTTATATAAACATGGACGTCAAATCATGTTAGTGTGTGTAACATTTATTTTATTAATTTCATGTATTTTTATGCATTATTTTTAGAAAATATAATTATTGTGCGCTCCTTCGCTATATAAACTATAAGTGTACCAAGTTTCATGCTCCTCCGTCCGCGTAATTTTCGTAAAAATGGATCCAAGTGTTTTCCTTCACGTATTTATATATAGATGTATACTCAAAATGTTGTGTGGAAAACAACATTTTGAGTAGATAAAAAATTTAAGATCAAAGCTCTGTATCGAGAAGTCGTATTTTACCAAATAATAACAGATATACAATTTCAAAGATTATAAAATTCGCTAATACTTTATAACATTATAAAGGCGTGAAAAGAACAGTAATATATGTATTCAGAACACATTTTTATTTGGTTTATGTATAAGTGCTTTATGGATTACATATTTTAATAATAATGAAGCAAGTGAATATAGTTAATGTTATGAAGTTGAAATGTAGGTGTAAATAGATATTAAATGGTATGACAAAACGCCTAGCTTTAAGGTACTAACGCAGGTGGAGATAGTGATAAGACACGGGTCTTGTTATCTGGTGGTTTTTTATCTGAACCCAACCTCGTTCTAAGCGTGCTTTTATTCATCGTTATCGAACGTGACAAGTTTTCTTCAATTCAGTTTAGCTGAGGTAAACAAAATGAGAAGGTCAAATTATTATCTAAACGATAGAACGCGGATGCTGTAGCTGTTTACAAATTTTGCTATTTCTAAGAAAATTTGTAACATAAATCACCAAATTTCTTTGTTTTAGAAAAGATGCTTCAACTTTATTCTTCTTCTTCTTCGTATCACTCTTGGCAGAGTGGTCGTGGTCAACATGTATACCCCGAGGGGACAGGTACAGCTCTCCGTACGATTTAACGCCATTTCTCCCTGTTTGACGCCATTCAATTTGTTTGGTGGTAGGAGGTTCGTCCTCCGTCTGGCTCGCGATCACTATCATGTCAAAGACGAACCGCCAAATATCTTATGATGTGTTCCGGTTCGATGGCATGTAAGCCAGGTTTTTCCCTTTCCCACCCATCCTTTCCCCAAAATGTGGTGGTTCCGATAGCGGACTACTACATTATCCTCCCTTTCCATCTCTATCCTCTAGGTTGGCAACGCATCTAGTACATCTCTTGTGTTGTAGATGTTCATGGGCGAAGGTAACCACTTACCATCAGGCGGTCCTTCTGCTCATTTGCCATCCGGTATCCATAAAAAAAAAAAAAATCTTTAGATAAAAAAAATTTTATTTACTGTCCTCATTTTCCATTAACAAGACTTGTATAATCCTAAGCGTAAGTCGTTGAAGAGAGCCAATTAATTGATCCTTGTTTTTGTTATTTTAACTTATAATTCCATTATAATTAATAAAATATTATTTATAAAATATAAAATAATTAATATAAATCACCTTATAAACAACAATAAAACCGCTATTTTAAAGATAGAAGAGCGAGTGTTGTAACTTCCACATCTATTGTCGTATAGACTTATATTTTGTTTGGTGGTAGGAGGTTCGTCCTCCGTCTGGCTCGCGACCACTATCATGTCAAAGACGAACCGCCAAATATCTTGTGATGTGTTC
>JAKGSA010000062.1:23388-114322 GCA_033558755.1 Philaethria dido | reverse complement strand
TGTAGATGCGTTGCCAACCTAGAGGATAGAGACGGAAGGGGAGGATAATGTAGTAGTCCGCTATCGGAACCACCACATTTTTGGGAAAGAATGGGTGGGAAAGGGGAAAACCTGGCTTACATGCCATCGAACCGGAACACATCACAAGATATTTGGCGGTTCGTCTTTGACATGATAGTGGTCGCGAGCCAGACGGAGGACGAACCTCCTACCACCAAAAGTATTAGTAAATATCTATCAAGCATCTCCTGTTGAAGAATTTTCTATATTATTCCGCGTCGAATGATCAAAGTCTAATCACTTAATACTCGACCATTCAAGGTATGCTAATGGTTTAACATCATCGTATCGGAGGATTTGACATGAGTCACGCCCAAAGGTTATGTTTCTAAAACACAAAAAAGTAAACCTTCAAAAAATTCATTACATTTAATATAAAAAACAAAACGTCCATACCATCAAAGTAATGACAATTTTTGTTATTCATACAATCATGATAGAATGAGCCACGTATAAAATTATTTGATAGTCATCTTTTTAAACTTTATTATACGTTGGCAACTGTACCCATATTTTCAAGCAAATTAAACATGATATTTAGTATTTCTTTATTTTAAAATGAATAGTACTTAATAAAAATGTTTATTTAATATTTTTTAGATGACAACTTCATTTTATGGCTAATATCGTCTAGAGTAAAACCTCACTCATGTAATCCCACACAAATGACTAACTAAATTATTATAATAAAACTAAAGACATGATAATAACAATTTATTTAATATTTCCTTTAAAAATGCATACATACTTAAAGCTATTTTTCCTGGTAACACAAAGATGCCATTAATAGATCAATTATTAATGGTTATTTTCCACTGATTTTATATCTGTAAAAATATACAATTTATACAAAATATACGATTACTAGTACAATAATAGCCAAAGTGACAAACATGCCGCCAAACAAAACATATTTGTCCTGGGATACCCTCCGCTCAATAAGTGATATGGTGGCATTGGAGAGGCCGAGTGTGTTCGCCAGGTCTATCAGCCTTCTGTGCGCACCTTTCAAAGTCTCGCGATTGTATCGTAGTGTTTCCAATATGTTTGAACCTAGAACAAATATTTTAATGAGTCAAAAATGTTGTATTGTTGAAATTTAAACTTACATGAAATAGTATATAAAGCTTCATAACAAGAAGCAAAATTCAAAATGTACTAATAAAAATATTAATTTTCACTTTATATATAAAATAAACAACATGTATCCATTCATTGTTTAAATAGGAATTTGCAATGTTCATTTACCATAACTAATTAATATTTCGAATTTCAATGCTTTTATGCAATAACATGGATACAGTTTACAAAATTCTACCCACCAAATTGTAAATAAAAAATAAAAAAATATATAGCCCTGTTTGCATGATTTATCATAATTTGACTGATATCTAAACAAAACACCGCAACAAGTTTTCCGGCGTGAACTCAGAATAATTAGGTATTTGTCTCTTGGTTGTTGTTTAGAACGTGTGTGGTGCAAAGCATATAATGCGCGCTGATCTCACGTGCAGTTTCATCTTATAAAATATGAGGTTAAATCAAATCCTATATATCACTCGAGTTGTACATAGATATGCATAATAACTGCAGTGAAGTGAAGAGTCCATTAGTGCCATAAACAGTGACCAATCAACAATGTGGTAAGTTTTTTAAATCCACGTACCTTAATAGTTTGATCTCAAATAATGTTAATTTCCTAACAGTAATATAGACTAAGCACTAATTACCTTTTAACATATAGCACTTAATTAATATCTAAAGTTTTTGTAAAGGATCTGTTTTGTTATACTCGTTTTTATATATTTCTTGCTACATTCACAACGCTGACCGATCTTTGACTACTACTAAACAACTTCATCAACCTACATTACTACATCTCGGAAAATAACTATTATTAGACATATATTTACCTATATATTAATATATCTGATCTTAATAGCTCAAGTGGGTATATTTCTAAGTATAAATGTAACTGAGTGACTAACTAGTAAATGTTGAATGTATTTTTATCAATATAATATGTATATCGCATGTTTAGATATCATAACTATCCGGTATTCATGAGTGTTATGGATATATTTTGGTGTCATTGCTATACATTTAAAAAGTTATTATTAAAAAGTAAAAATATTTTTGAGTCTACTACAAAAATACGGCCCCTACGGAACGTAATACCAACATATATAAAAAATACCTATATTTTGTCAAAAAAATATCATTTGATACTTGGTAAAACCCATATAAATATGAATTTAAGAATCTGGTTCTAATAGTTTATTTAAGTTAATTTATTTAGTTTGAATACTTTATCTTCAACATATTATTTATTTCTTATATTGTATTAGTAGATATATAATAAATCTAATTTAAATTTTTTTTTTTTTTTTTAAGTTCTACCTTATAAATTTTTTTTTTTTATTTTATACATACCATATACTTTTTAATTGATATTTAATAAATCAGCAAATTATGGTAATGTTTGCCGGTTATTATTATTACGTCGTCATAATAAAGGATTACAAAATAATTATTACTAGAGTTCATCGTGGCGCAGTAGGACAGCGTCTGACTATAAGCATGACGGTTGTGGGTCCGATTTCCACACGGGGGAATGTTTATATTTTTATTATTTTCAAAACCCCATTCTGGTAATACAAAGAGAGGGATTGATTTCGGCACTTAAAATTCATTCATTTGACGTTCTCTCTAACTACCCTGCTATGGAGGATAAAGCATGAATTTAAAAAAAAAACATTTTTTTTTAATATCAAGCATCTATTTTAATAATAATCCTTATTATTCTTAACTTTAAAATAGATGCTTACGTAACTTAATATACCAATCGGTGATTTAATTTATAATTTGTTGTTGTTACGATCAATGTCGTTTAACTTCATATGGTTTTCCATTTCGATTTTTCATTGTTTCGATTCCCTTGTTTGCTTTTCTTGGGGTGTTCCTATGGATACGCCATAGAAACTCCTCAAAAAACCTAATTACACTGATATTCATTGAGTAACTGATGATTTTATATATGTATATATTGATTAATATCAATATAATTTAGCGCGAATCAATGAAGGACGCTAACTTACTATGAACAAACCGGTTGGAATGTTACATTTGAGGGTCAACAGATCTCTTATCTGTATGCTTGGATCGATTAATTCTGATTTATATAATACTGGCTATATGTTTTAATTTATGATTATAATTTAACCGCTCATATTTAGTTATATTTAATGTATTTCATATCATTATAAGAATCAAAGCCTCTGTGGCATAGTCCCACTGCGTCGTACCTAAATACGACACTGATCTTGACACTAGGTTCTCTATCCGGTTTTGTGGGAAAAAGCGTAAAGCTGCTAGAAATGTCTATTTTATTTGACATATTAAATGTTTTTATCTCCAATCAAATATTTTAATATTAGATTTAAATTTAAAAATGAATGTTTGTCTGTATGTCCTTTATAGAATCGTGAACCATGCATTTGATCATGTGATGATCTTTAGCAAAGTTGTTACGCACGAACCCACGAAGGTTTTTGAGTGGGTACGACCAATTTTCGACAGATGGCGCCACACAATTTTTTTTTTGAAAATAACAAAATCAAAATGATTTGGAAATTTGTATAAAATCTCATTCCTTCAAATTTATTTTTGGTGGCGAAGCAACGTGCGCAGGGTACAGCTAGTATTAGCTATAAACGTCCTGGTCCGCTTCACATATTTAACATAGGTATAAATTTAGATATATATTTCCAATATAGTAAATAAAAAATATATAATTGAATTAATTTATTAAAAGCAGTAGACATATCAATTAAAGTATTAAACAATATAAAATAATAAAAATAAATCGATTAATAAGACTTAATCAGAATAGTATCGTGAGCAGTTTTTATGAAGGTAAACGTACCAGTACATATTATTACGTATAAATAACATATTTTTTTAGATTCAGTACCTACCTAGTGAATCACCTTCAGTGTATTGAGCCGGATATTTTAAGCGTTAATTAATTGTTTTAATTTACGATAAAACTGTTTTTTAAATAAATATTTTAGAAATAATCTTAGAACTTGCATATTCATGCTAAAAAGTCTCGTTTTTTATATAAATATCAGTTTTTTATACCATGTAGATATATTATTATGTAGATCATATGTACCTACAAAATATTCAAAAAGATCAATTGAATTCTCTTACATGTTGCCTTTTCAAATTTAATATAGGACAAGATACCTTATAAGACAAGAATCTTAACTTTCCGTGGATTCACCGTGTGGATACCGGGCCCATCGCGTTACAGGAAGGAGCTCAAAGCAGTGCCTTCACTGTCTGAGCTCCTCTCTTTACTTGACCAAATTTAAAAGGAATCTGCTAATGCCACTTTCGAAACACGTGATACAAATAAATAGTAGTAGATAGTCTTAGACACGCCGAAATCTTTAAGTACATTATAGAGTATAGTGGAGATGTTAGTACATAAATATATTCTCCGTTATTCATATAATCTGTATTCTATATAACAAATCCCTACTAATATTATAAATTCGAAAGTAACTCTGTCTATCTGTATGTTACGCTTTCACGCCTAATCCACTGAACCGATTTTGATGAAATTCGGTATAAAGATAGAACTGAACTTGGAAAAGGACATAGGATACTTTTTATCGCAAAAAAAATGATAGAGGGTTTGAAATAGGGGATGAAAGTTTGTATGGAAGTTCCTATATTGTCAAACATAAAATCATGTAAGATTGTTTAACTGTTTACAACTTTGACACATAAACCACTTAACCAATTTTGACAAATAGTCTAGACCTTGGGAAAGACTATAGGATACTCCTTATCATATCGCGCGATATAACCTAATTTCACGTGGGCGAAGCCGCGGGCGGAAAGCTAGTCTATAAATAATTTAGAAATTAATTCTGATAATAATGTAGAAATATATAAATTATTTATTATTGATATTTAAATAAAATGGAAATAAATCCTACAGATTTAGTATATAGTAGTCCTTGACGTGGCAGATATAATGACTTAGTGTAATGGTATAATGAGATAATGATTCAAAACTACCAAACCACCATTTCGGGTGCAGGAAACACACGACTTCCTCGTCCAAAACATTTGAATGTCATTAGTAAATGTTCAAAACAAATTATGATCCCCTATTTCCTATACATCATTTTTCTCGCGACCTTTTAATGACTCTCTACGTAGTATAAAATAGTAGTCGCCTTAGATGTCTGTACGCTTAGATCTTTCAAACAACCCAAGGTGGTAGGAGGTTCGTCCTCCGTCTGGCTCGCGACCACTATCATGTCAAAGACGAACCGCCAAATATCTTATGATGTGTTCCGGTTCGATGGCATGTAAGCCAGGTTTTCCCGTTCCCACCCATCCTTTCCCCAAAATTTGGTGGTTCCGAGAACGGAATACTACATTGTCCTCCTCTTCCATCTGTATCCTCTAGGTTGGCAACGCATCTACAACATCTCTGGTGTTGTAGATGTTCATGGGCGAAGGTATCCACTTACCATCAGGTGGTCCTTCTGCTCGTTTGCCATCCGTTATCCATAAAAAAATAAATAAAAAAAAAACCCAACGGATTTTAATATTTTATATATATAAAGCCTAGAATTTCAAAGATTTGTCATAAAAAAACATATTTTAACAACTTATTTTTGCTCTCATCGCAAACGGTGGCTAATCCTTACAAGATAGACCAAATTAATGTACTATGGAATTGTTTGTCTTAAAAATCTATGCAGACTATTCTAGTTAGACTATGTTGTTCGGTTGTAGGATTCAGAAATTAACAGCAATATATTTGAGCAGCTTGTGGTTCAAGGAAGTACTCGGGCGGGAGAAAAAACGAAAAAGCCATAATAATGAATCGTGTATTCATACGATTCATATGGACGAAGCCGCGAGCAGGAGCTAGTAATACATAAAAACATGTTTACAATTCAATATATCGAAAAGCAATATTTATAAAAACCAATGAAACAAGAACGGCAATGACTTTTTATAGACGTGGCGCAGAGGCACATGCGTGCAACTATAAACGCGACAGGTTGTGGGTTCGATCCCCACTCCAGGAAATGTAAAATTTAGTATTTTCATTTCTTGGGTTTGGTGACAAGGCAAAACGCGGCGTTGAATTCCGCCACTCAACACGCAATGCCTCAAAGTGAGGCACAGAATTGTTGAAAGAGAATAGAGTGTCTTAACACTAGGTTCTCTGGTTCCCTCTACCTACCCCGCTATATGCAGGATACAGCGTGAAGTAAAAAAAAAATTAAAAAAAAAAACCAGTAAAAATACATTTCTTATGGCTTGTAGATACGAAAATCTTATGAACAAATGTATTTTATGATTCTATAGCATGTACAAACAATAGTTAGTGCCTGTGAATTAACAACCACACGCAAACTTCGTCTATACAAAAGTCAAACATATTATTAAATTGGGTACTTTACGAGTACGAACAAAAAAACTGTAAAAACACATCAAATGATGTATGGTCTGCCACAACAGAGCTTCTATGAGAGTTATAACTTTATAATTATTTTTAATGGGAAATGTCTCCTTATGAGGTGAAAGGAACTCCTGGTTCACTTAATCTCCCCGAAGACACGAGAATTAGCGCGTTAAATTACTAAGAAATCATATTTGTCATGTCGCCAGGTTTCTAGAACACTCTTCTTAAAGCATGTTGGGCCATAAGACTACAAATGACGGCTATAAGTGATCGCTTCGGCCAGAATGCAATCACCCGAGCAGCGCCAAAGCTTCCAGTTTCGAACCAGTCCCATCAGAGCAAGAGTTATGACTTTCTGTGGCGCCCCATTATTTCTAAAATCAGTAAATGGCTAGACTGAAAGAAAGGTATTTTTAGCGTTGCGTGGAAACGTTTCACTATGCTCTATCATGGGGAGTGTCTTCTGGGAAACTGGCTTAGACCTGATTCCTGTCGTAGGATATTCTAACCGCACAACACGCCTGAGACTTTAAATATCATCAGTTTTGTAGCAACGTTGTAAGAATGTTTGTAATATTAAATATGTAAAACTCTAATAACCCGCCGAACGCAGCTGACTTCACTTTAATTCTTTTCTTTTTTTTTTTTTTTTTTTTTTTTTTTTATTATGGAAAGGACAAGGCAAACGAGCGTTCGGGTCACCTGTTGGATGGTAAGTGATCCCGCCGCCCACGGCCCCGTGTGTAACACCACAGAGGAGCTACAGGTGCGCTGCCGGCCTTTGAGGTGGGGAGTAGGCGCGCTTTTTGAAGGTACCATTTCGTATCGACTCAAAAACTGCCGCAGATAGGCCATCTTCCACAAAGTTCCGTAATTTTATGCCGAAATTCCTTCGAAACCGCACAGTACTGGAGTGCCACGCATCCAGGTGGTGGATGGTATTTAAGCTTGTGGCGTACTGCAGTGCTTGAAAATCCTGCGGCAGGAACCAGGTCAAACAGTTCCTGTGAACACCCCCTTTCGTGATATATACGATAGAGAACGCAATAACGAGAAACTAACTAACCAGGAGAACTACAATCAACAAATTATATTATTGGCTAATTATTATTATTTATTTTTACAAGTTTATAATTTAGGTTGCACTAACGTGCTATCTCCTTCTCTTTTACAATTAATCCTCTCACCTTTTCCAAAGGCCTTGCTTTTTTATATGCATATTTTGTTTTATGTGTAATAAAAAATATTCTATTTTAAAGTTTTTTTTATTAAATGTTCTGTTGACAAAAGAGCAGACGAAATAACGAACCAAACATTCCTCTGAGTGGATATTATAACATAAGTTTCGCAAAACATAACAAAAAATATAAATTTCCCAGTCAAAAGCCAGATTTTCCCCTTCCCAATCCATCCTTTCCCCCAAAATGTGGTGGTTCTTGATAGTGGACTACTACATTGTCCCCCTTCCATCAGTATCCTCTAGGTTATAAATTTAATTCCAACACCCTGGTGCTGTTGTAGATGTCTATGGGCGAAGGGTAACCACTTCTACCATCGGTGGTCCTTTCTGCTCGTTTGCCGTCCGTCGACAAAAAAAAAAAAAAAAAAAAAAAAATAGTTACAACAAAATTATATATGATGGAATACATCATGCTGGAATATTCAATTAACCATGATGAACATCGTGTATCAAATCCCAATAGAATACTTTAAATATAGCTTATCAATTTAAAAGTTGATCAATATGTGTAGTAGAATGAAATTATCCTTTCTTTTCCTTATTGAAGAGTACAACTACTACTGTCCCGTGACTTTGCTTGCGTGGACTAAAAAAGCTAGTCCCCTTTATTTATTTTTTTTTTTTCTGGTGTTATACAAACTTCATATATTAATAATTTTTACATGCTATTATATTAATATGTGGAAGAAAATCTTTGGATCCCCAAAAGGTCATACAAGTATGATGGAGTAGTAAAAATAAGTTTGACATGATTAAAGTTAATTTGTAGGAAGAAAATATTTAAAAAGGAAATACACTAGATATAGGTACATGCGATTAATTATTTCTAGTCATTAGACCATCAAACAACAGTTCCATACATATTTTTCGTTCTTAAATAAAAATATAAAATTAGCTAAAGGCAAATATTTTCATAATCATGTGGCCTAAGATAACTTTTTTTTTTTTAAATAAAACAAAATTGTGTAAGATATCATAACATTAAAACCGAGTAGGTTTAAGGAGAAGAAATATTTGTTTCAATTCATTTTTTTTTTAACTTCACGCTGTAACCCGCATATAGCAGGGTAGGCAGAGGGAACCAGAGAACCTAGTGTTAAGACACTCCATTCTCTTTAAACAATTCCGTTCCCTACTTTCCGCCAAATTGAGGCATTGCGTGATGAGTGGCGGAACTCAACGCCGCGCTTTGCCTTGTTACCAAACCCAAGAAATGAAAATACTAAATTTTACATTTCCTGGAGTGGGAATCGAACCCACAACCTGTCGTGTTCAAATTTGTTTTAATCAATTCTAACACCTACTATCAGGGGTATTATCACTAGTAGAATTACTACTATTTTTATCCAGGGACTTTTTTAAATTAGGCTAATATACACCATACACATATACAAGCAAATGTTGCTTGTTACCATATTACAACAGGTGTTTACAAAAATAAACATTTTTGTACTATAAATCTTAAAACATATTTTTAAAACCCTTAGTCAGCTATTTAAGACTGTGGAAAAGGCAGATGTCCAGTAGTCTGATACAGTAGCCCAGTACTTATGCCATCCAAATTCTATGGCATAGTTCTATTTCATTTTCTATATATTCCAAAGTTTATAACCCCCGGGTTAGGATGGTCACTGGACCATTGTGGAATTTTTTTTTCAGAGATGGATCCCATCTGATGTGCTAAATTGAAACATTCTCTAAGGGACCTCTATGTGTTTGGCCTATGTCCCCACATATGCCTTCCAAAAGATCTCCTTTCCTTCAAATCCGAGAACTTTGAGGAAATGGAAAATAATAATTGCATATAACCTAAGAGTTTATAACCAATCTTAAATCAATTCAGTTCAGTTCTTTAACTACGGCGTGTCATATGTGCCACTTGAGTAATGTTAAAACCTGTTTATTTATATCAAAAAATAACATCAAAATTTAAAATTAAATGAGGTTTAATATCCAACCTGTGTGAAGCATTTCATCAACATTGCGATGAGAATTGTGCAAAGAATTTTGCTCCTGAGCCAAATAGTCAACAGTGATAGCTGTATGATCATGACCAAACCTTCTATTCAACAATTGTTCCCTCTCCTCCTTCTCTTGTTCCCTTCTGAGTCTTTTATTCCGGGCATTACTTAAAGATGCCTGAAAATGAATAATTCAAGTTTGAAGTAACTATAAAAATATGTATGTTCTGTTACATATTGACATGTTTAATAATATGTAATGTTAACTATATATTTAATTATGAATACCTGTATATGCCGGTTATCATATTTGAGTTGATCAACCCTCATTTTAGCCATAGGCCTCTGATTGATGGGGGTTTTAAATACTAAAACATCCAGCCTTTCGCAGTTCCTGTAAGGCAATCATGAACAAATTTAAATGAAAGTGAAGAAAAATTAAACTAAACAATTATAACAACCATTTCAGTGGAACAAACAAAGTTATACTTAAATGGAAATCTAATAATAAAAGGTATAGTTAAATTTATTTCAATATTTTTTTTAAGATTTCTACCGTGACCTTATCTATCTTGAGAACATTGTGAAAAGAAACTCACGCACTAATTGCATTAATTTTTGCTTGGATAGCTTCCTCAATTTTCTCTCCATCTGGATCATTATCTAACTTGTGAAACAAATTTGAAGCGTCTTGTAATAGCTGATTTGTTTGATGATATAAAGTCTCCATTTTCTGTGTATATTTTTTTATTTATTACCATACCCTTAGAAAGTTTAATAAAGAAAATAAATATAAAATATATCCATGAAATAAATATAAAAATTAACTATTTCAATTTCTTTTCCCAAATGAAAAACCCACTGTTATGTTTATCAAATTATTTCAACTTTCATCAACTGTCAAACGTCAAATATCATCTAGTGGTCACTTTGACGTGGCGCTCACAAACATCAATAAGTGCTATGCACTTTTACTGATATGATTATTTTTTTTATCGTACTACTATTAAATAATCGTATAAAATTTAGTCCTACATTTTATGTTCTTTAAGAAAAATAGTTTTTATTAATGTTATGCTTACTAACATTAAAAATGATTTAATAAACATAAACATAATAATATTTTTGTTTAATGTCTTTGTTATTATACTTGTGGTTCTCTTAAAAAAAATACAACTTATACAAGCTATCTTTTCTAATAATACATAGAGAAAAAAATCTATGATATGATTTTCCGAATGTATCAAAAAGTATATGTTAATTTATATATCGAGAAATTAAATTAATATATTAATTATTTTTGTACAAAAAGTAATACAGAAAATATTTTGTGTAATATTTCATTCTAATAATTTTAATTAATAAATTCTAATAATTTTAAATAATTTTAACAATTGTAACATTTACGATATTTAATCTGTGATGTGATTTTATAAAGATCACATGGATATTCTGTATCATTTTGTATTATTTGACTTAACTGACAGTGAGTTAGTTGACTCATTCAGAAAATGGTGATTGGTTGATTGGTCGTCGTGATAGTATTAAACGAGTAGAACTATGCGAATTGTATCTCTTAGTACTTATCCAGTGAAAATAGTAGAATAAGCACATAAAACTACTAGCAAAATGGGTGATGCGTGTCAAGCGTGTCTTACGAGAGTGCCTCATGCCACTCTAGTTGCTACAATAATGTGTTGTTTGGGCGTGGGAGTATTTTGTGGTACAATGTATCGTGGATCTGAGCTTTCAATAATGATGTTTGATGAAGTGTTTCGCTTTCGGTTGATGTGGATTGATGCTCTCCAAATGATTTTCATAGTGGGCAGTGCTTGTATGGCAGCTTTAGGTTTTATGCTGCTTTGTTTAGGTTGCCTTACAACAGGTGCAACTAGACAAAAGGTTTACAGGGCATGGAGGGCTCGAGTCGGCGGTCGAATATCTTGCACGGTCTTTATGATTATAACGTACATACTAACGTTTGTATGGCTAATTATATTAGGTTTTCTGGCCATAACAACATTTTTGTTTACTATATTTTGGAAACTTTGCTCGAAACCTAAAAATTCGTCGACTTGTATCGATTTCACACAGTTTGATTTTATGTTTCCATCATCTGTAAGGCAGGAAGACATGAAAATATGTGAAGCTCATAAGATAAAATTGTTCTGTAAAGACTATGTTGAAAAAGCAGAATTTATGTTTATTTTGGCCATGGTGTCATGTCTCCTTGTACTATTGAGTCTTGTGCATTATCTGATGTGTTTATCGGCCAACTACGCACATATAAGAGATCATGAAAAATTCCAGGAATTGCAAGAGCTCCAGTATTTGACTAATCCAGATCTCCATGCATCTAAAGATAGGTTCTAGTATATGGCCCGGGCGCCTCTGCTGCGCTCACTTGAAGCCACTACTAAAATGTGACAAAGCAGAAAAAAATAAACTGTTGCAAATATTTGTGTTCACAGATTACAAATAATGTCAAAAGACTGACAAGTAGATGTTTTATTTTAGGATGAAACTAAAATTTACATATCCAACATCCACCACTATATTTATTAATATTTATTAGTTTTTGTATAATGTAACATTCCTTTAAACTAAATTATAATTTAAATTATTAAATAATTTACATCACAGGGAAGAAATGTTTCACATATGAAATATTTATATTCTAATGCTAAAGCATTGCAATGTTGTTTTATTATCTTCTCTCAAGTTTGTTATTGTTATGTTAATAATTAGTCAATATTCATTTAGGCCCAAAAGTAGGTTAAATTTATGACTTTTTATGTATAATTTTTATAAATATGTCTATCATTTACTAAAAAATGGAAATTGTTCAATATCCAGTACAATAATTGTAACTTAATCAGCACAATTTAGAGCACATAGTTATAAGAATAGTTAAGAGACTATTTGTTTACTATATTTAAATTAGGTATACTAGATAAAATTATGTAGTTATGATGATTGTGGACTTTGAAGCAGCTATTATAGCATATCTTATAAATGAAGATTTTCTTTTTAAATAAATAAATTATATATACGTAAGATGTCAGTGGTCAATTATGACATTTTGCTGTTTAGAAAATTTGATAATGTATTTACAAATGGTTAGCTTTTATGTAATAAGATGAAAAGTTATTAATATTTGTAATCAACATTTTCTTTATATAGAAAATATGGAGATTATTATAAATGAAAACAAGGAACATACAGTATACTGTAGATTGGTTCAAGCAAAAATTTTAATTGGCACTGGTCGTACTTGGTAATTTGTTCTACATTTGTAAAATATTACTAATAATTAATATTAGTGTAGTTTGACAATAATCATATTTATTTATTTATTTATTCATTTCCAACATTTAGCAGGACATCAGAAAAACAAAATTGTACGATAATAACCGCATTAGTATAAAACTGTGTTGCGATTGAAATAGGAACACCAGTATTCTATTCTAATTTAAAGTTTATGATCTTATTGCAGATATGTTCAGTTTATAAATTAATTTAATTATAAATTACACAGTAAGTTTAAACACTTCTATTAAAAGTATCGGAACGAAAAATACATAAGTAATACTTTTTTAAGATTTTTATATTTATATCCAGTATTTTAGAACTTTCTAGAATTCTTGCTTATATTTTTGTAACTATTGCAAATAGTGTAAGTTTTAAGCAAATAGTAAAAGTTGCGTCTTTTTTAACATAATTATGTTTTTTATTTTGATTTCATCATCCCCTTGAATTTGAGTAATAAAAAATAATTTAAAATTTGTTATATTTCTAAAAGAAATTGTGGAAACACCAGTTTCTGCTATTTATCACATTAAAAAAAATATCAGTTTTTGTGTATGACGAAAATAGGTCGCGCAGTTTTAACTTCCAAGTCCTCGTAAACTCATTCATGCAAGGGTCAATTCTTAATAGCTCATTAAAATTGCAACTTTAGAATCATTGAGTTCCCTCCAATTAACCTTTTACATTTTAATTCCAACTGCAATACTGTAACTCGTCATTTATAAAATGACTAGTACTCACTCGCAGCTATGTTTGTGTGAATTTTATAACCCTACTTACCTATACCTATGACCTAGCCTTATTATTTCCTTTTCCGACTTTTCCTTTTTCTTTTAGGAATTTCTGTGAATCCTGTTGGTGTATTTAGCACTACAATGGGTTTACGAGTATACTCAAATATTACTCTGTTGAAAAATATGATATTGTTTGATTATCGCTACTGCTTATTTTAGCATTATATAGTGAATGAAAAAGGTGCTATGTAATAAAAGCCTCAAGATTCCACTTCGCGTACGACTGCTTCAAAGTTACATCTGGCCCATATTTCTATATGGATGCGAGGCTTGGACCATCAAAGAGGACCTCAGGAAACGTATAGAAGCTTTTGAAATGTGGACCTACAGACGAGTGTTAAGGATTTCTTGGACAGATAAGATCTCGAATGACGAAGTTCTGCGCCGGGTTAACCAGAAACGCAAGCTTTTGCTAACTGTCAAAGCGCAAAGTTTTTGCATTTAGGGCACGTCTTTAGACACACCGATACGAACTGTTACAACTGATAATGATGGGAAAAGTTGTTACGAGAATCATCGGCCGCAGAAAAAGTCATGGCTTAGAAACATCCTCGCGAATGGACGGGAATCAAGAGCGTTGTAGAGCTATTCCATGCCGCTGTGAATAGACTGAATATGAAGTGTTGACGCTGAAACCTTCAATGTTGGAGAGGTACTAAAAGAAGAAGAAGTTGAAGTAATGCATTAATGTGGAATCTTATTTGATTGTAGATATAAAGTTATTTATCAAGCTTTAATAAAACGTGTTCTGGCATAGAGGGTATATGAAATCTTAAACCTACATACTTCCTACGCTCTGAAATATGGTACATTCTCATTAAACTTTAGTACAATAAAATAAATTGTAGATATAACTTTTGATTTTTCTTTATATTTGAATCGAGATCCGTAAGAACTGCACTCGGACAGTCAGCGAGATTTGGATAACGGCCATGGAAAACGGGAACTGTGGTCAATTAAGAATTTAAACAAGCTTGGTTGACAACCGCTGTCGCTCTCAGTTATTAATAATAACAATGATCAGTCTAAATCGGTTATTATACTCTATCTAGCTGCAGATATATGGCGATATGCGAAAAAAACAATATATGTTAACAAAAAGCGCAACGTGTACTCTCTAATAGTAAACAGTTATGCATAGTTGCACTTGGTGATGATTTGATGAAGTCTGCAAACTTGTTGGTACATGGTTTCTGCTAACGTACTACAATACGTAAAATAACATAGAATTCAAGATATATAACTATAAATATCAAGCAATTTGGTAAAATTTCTGTCCTCTGTAAGCTATCTAATATTCGCTGCCTCAGGACGAATCATTTAAAAATTATTACGATAAGATGACTTGCAGAGCACCAAGATGGCCGCGAAACCGGGAACGGAAATTAATAGTTTAAATAAAGAGGATGACGATGTCGGCTGACCTTTCAAAATTTTTACAAGGATGTGAAAACATAAAGTGAAATATTTGTGTATTTTCCTCAAGAAGGAAAAGTTTTTTCGTAGCAAAATTGACTTAATTGATAACGTTTAATATTTATCTTACAACAGTAAGGTGTCCAAACCTACATCCGTAAGAGACTTAAGCCATTTGATTTAATGATTTATCTTTTAAAATTGTAATTATTAAAATTATAAAATAAATGAATACAAAGACTAGAGTTAGGACTACATATTGAAGGTTTTTTTATTATAAAGCATTGTGGTACCAAGGAATGATTTCGAATTTGGGCGCTGTGGCTCTATCTATGAATGTAGATATAATCTGTAAAATAACGTCAGAAGCTGTCACTTGTTAAGTTGTTACAGATTCATGGGTACTAGTTTACATTGGTTACGTATGTACCTACAAATTTTATAATAGTCGATACTTGATAATAAATCTATAATAACATGAATTAAAACTTAAAAACCATAAATTGAATAATGAATTTTTAATAAACTTGTTCATTTTTCATTTTAAGTGCCAGACCTATGACAAATAATTAATTGCTACATAGTGAAAGTGAATAAAGAAGCAAAATTATCTACTATCAAAATGGGTGATGCGTGCCGAACCTGCCTTACTAGGGTGCCCCATGCTACGCTTATATCCACCATTATGTGCTGTTTAGGCGTAGGAGTATTTTGTGGTACCATGTATCGTGGATCTGCTCTTTCAATTTTAATGTTTGATGAAGTGTTTCAATTTCGGTTGATGTGGATAGATGCTCTTCAAATGATTTTTATAATAGGCAGTGCTTGTATGGCGGCCTTAGGTTTTATCTTGCTGTGTTTAGGGTGTCTTACTACTGGTGCTACTAGAAAACGAGTTTATAGAGCTTGGAGGGCTCGAGTTTGCGGACGGATATCTTGCGCAATTTTTATGATTATAACATATATTTTAACATTTTTATGGCTGAATCTTCTTGTATTTTTAGTTATAACAACATTTTTATTTACTATATTTTGGAACCTCTGCTCAAAACCAAAAAATATTGAAGCATCAACTTGTATTGATTTTACCCAATTTGATTTTATGTTTCCATCTTCTGTAAGTCAGGAAGATATGAAGATATGTGAAGCCCATAAGATAAAACTTTTCTGTAAAGATTATGTTGAAAAAGCTGAATTTATGTTTATTCTGGCTATGGTATCATGTGTTCTTGTAATATTAAGTCTTGTGCATTATCTAATGTGTTTATCGGCCAACTATGCGCATATTCGTGACCATGGAAAAATTCAAAAATTACATGAGCTTCAATATTTAACCAATCCAGACCTTCATGCACCAAAGGATAGGTTCTAGTAATATTAATTATTCTACTTCTGTGCCAACTATATGTTTACTTCAATCATAATGAAATGATCATATACTTTCATAACATCAAAAGACTGATAAATATGGCAAAATATTTGTGGGAAAGAATTACCTGCACAATGTATTGATATATCAATATTGTTAAACATTCCTTTTACTTATAAATAATTTATCTTATTACAGATATAGTAACTTACTGGAAGTATACTATATGCATAAAATATTTTTGCTTTATCCATATAATATTTTTTTCTATAGATACTTTTATATTTCACTATTTTAAGATTATTTGATTAATTTCTGTACTCTACTTTTTCATTCCTCTATTTTTATTTGCATTTATATGTTTAAGTACAAATTTTTGATAAAATGTAGATTGAAACAAACTAGTGTAAAATTGTATTATTATTTTTAAATATTTATGAATTATTGATCAACGATTAGTTCAATCATATATTCCACTATAAGACAATTTACAAAAAATAAGTAGGAAAGTATTTTATTAATGTTGACTAAATATATTTAATTCCGTATTATGTATACATATTTAAAATCATTTGTAAGATACTTTAACGTTATAGGAACCGCCTAGCAAAGTTGATATTAATATTCAATTATATATTAAGGACCAGTTGCTATCTCTATTTAAGGTAATTTAGATTTCGTTATATACATATATAAATATTGTTTATTTTTACAGCAATCCTTGAAAAGGTAAAAAATATAGATTTAAAATTTTTAGAGCATTTATTTTGACCATAATTTTGGTACACAAAAAATATTTATATATTGATTTTTTTAGTCAAAGTAATACTAACAAGGTAATAAGAACTTATGATGGTTTTTTATGTAGAGCTGTCACTCTCATTAGACTTTTTAAGTTGAGATCAAATATTTTGTGTCTTGACATTGTTATTGATGTATATTATGCCTGTAAATATACAATTTTTGTATAACACATGTATAAGAGAATTATATTTTTTATTAAGGAATTTGAATATTTCTTGTACTAGATATATTGAGTGAATCATAAGAAAGTACCATTTTCTTACAATTTTTTTTATTGAACTTTTAAAAATTTGATTTCCATGCCATTCTATTGTATAATTTCTTGCCATCATAGGACTGACATCATATTCCCTCTCTATATACCTACTTGATTTTTATTTGTGACCATATTTTGAGCCTTACCCAAAAGACTAGCCTTACAATTACAAAGCAAGCAAGCACGTTTAAAATGAGCTCGAATTGTTAGATTTGAGAGTGAATTTTAAGATGGATAAGAAAAAAAGATTATAGTGAAAATTGTATTGTTTTAACATGTTATATCAGTCAACAATAAGTCAACTCAAAAGCGTCTGTAATTATATACTCCAACAATAAGTTTAAAATCATTATATTTTATTTTACCAGACTGAAACAATGTTTATCCAATTCCAAAACATTTATTTCGGTCCTTCTTAATAATAGGCTTGTTTTGCTTCCTCTCACTTCACACTAATGTGGCCTAACTAGTAAATTTATCATGAATGAAAGCATTTCTTATTTCATATAGGGAAGAAAAGATTTATGTACTCGCCTAATGCGCCCCAACTGAATATTGCGCAGTATTACAATAAAAAAAAAGTGTCTTCATATGTGTAGTAATGTTTATATTTATAATTACATTATTATACTGGTCTTCGTTTTCCAGTCTTTTCTGTTACACGCCAAAATTACAGGCTTGCAAATGTACAAACAATGGAATAGTAGAAGCTTTTCGATTGTATTTTTGGCTATATTTACATTAACATAACCCTGTAGTCTTAATCAAAATATGATAATTTTGAACGGACTGTTTTTTTTTTTTTTTTTTTTTTTTTTTTTTTTTATGGGATAACGGATGCAAACGAGCAGAAGGACCACCTGATGGTAAGTGGATACTCAGCCATGAACATTCTACAAATACCGGAGATGCAGATGCTGCCAAATCAGAGGATGGGCAAATGGAAAGAGAGAGTGATTACCAGTATTCTGCCTTTGGAACCAATTTACATTTTGGGGAAAGGATGGTGGAATGGGAAAACTTGGCTTACATGCTACCTGAACTCGAACATCATAAGATATTTGGCGGTTCGATATGATGGTCGCGAGCCAGACGGAGGACGAACCTCCTACCACCAAACAATTTCCTCTATAAGTAATGTCACTACTATATACAAAAAGTTCAAATAATATCACCTTTTTATAAAGTTTGTTTTATAAACAAAATCGTTTTTTTATGACTCACTCAAATATGATATTTTCTCAATATATTATTAAGTAGCCATGCCATGAAAGAGCCAAATCATACAGTGGTATTAAATATGTACTCTAATTTTTAAACCACCCTAGGGACTATATATATATGGATATAGAAGACGCACTATATTAGAGATTGTGACCAATGTTTAATTAGCATTGTAAGACACTAAGGTTTTTGTACAAGAAAAGGTTGTTGTATTTGATTAGGTTATTGATGCTAATATTTTTGTAATCACGTAAATATATTTAAGTTTTTATATAAATAAAAAAACTGTTTTTATTACATTATATTTTTCTTTTATTATAAACTAGCTTTCCGCCCGCGGCTTCGCCCGCATAAAATTCGGTTATATCGCGTGATATGATAAGGAGTATCCTATAGTCTTTCCCAAGGTCTAGACTATTTGTCAAAATTGGTTAAGTGGTTTATGTGGTGAAGTTGTAAACAGTTAAACAATCTTACATGATTTTATGTTTGAAAATAAGGAACTTCCATACAAACTTTCATCCCCTATTTCAACCCCCTCTATCATTTTTTTCGCGATAAAAAGTATTCTATGTCCTTTCCCAAGTTTAGTTCTATCTTCATACCGAATTTCATCAAAATCAGTTCAGTGGTTTAGGCGTGAAAGCGTAACAGACAGACAGACAGACAGAGTTACTTTCGCATTTATAATATTAGTAAGGATTTTGTAACTACTCCCATAAGCCTATTTTAAAGTAGTAATATTACCGAAGAGAAAAGCATATTTTTTTAAATAGGTCGCGCGGTCCTCGTCAACTCGCTCGTTCAAGGGTTATCCTTATAGGAGCTTATTAAAAATTGCAGCTATACAATGACATAGTTGACCTGATTTCAGCTGTTATAATTAGTTATCAACTGTATGACTATAGCCTACTGGAAATAATCACGAGAAATAATTTTAAACCTGAACAAAGGTTTAAAGGAACTATAGATATAATGGAAATTATTCTTCGAAATGAGCAGATAATATTGACTTTACACGCAATATTAGATCCAAGTTCTCTCTTTTATACGAGAGACACCTATAAATTATAATTAATGTAATAAAAAACATAATTAAAAAGATAGTTTTGTGACCATTTTGCGTACATTATCCAACTTCTTCAATAGATGTCGCTATTGATCACGACATAACAACAACTTTTATCGAGATAGATATTTGATTCCCAGAAGAAATTCAAATAAATACTGTAGTACGTAATTTTAATGACTGATTCTATTATTATTTACCTAATAATAATATATTTTCATTCATTTCAAATTATCAAATAAAATGTACCAGTATGTATGTATGTTTTTAAAATCATGTTGCAATTATCATTAAAAAGGAGGGGGACACATGATTCTATAAAAAATAGAAATTACGAATAGAAATAATTTGATATTTAAATACGGCTAATGTTTATGATCTATTATTATGAAGTTAAATGATAAACAAAGTTGCACACACCTAACGGCCAAAGGTATCTCCCCCACTACAAGCAGTGTTCGCAAGCCGAGGTTCGGCCTCGCAGGAGGCACCCCTGTGACACTGCAGTTCTAAGTTGATGCTCCTCCTCCCGAGGAGGCCAAGCCAGGGTCAGAGCTCTTCAAGCTCGGCCCCCCACAAAACCCGGTGACGCTGTCGAGGCCAATAGGGCCAACAGCATACTACACAGTCGAAAAAAAAATTAAAAAAAAGAGAAAACCAAAGGTATGATAAGAAAATTAAGAATGGCTACCTGATAGTTCTGAGGTTCCCTTGCTATGTGCGAAAAAAGAAACAGTTGCTGTTTGATAAATTGTTTTTATCATTTTTATATCATTCAGGGGAGGAATCAGGATCATTTTTTAAGAATGGATCTATCAAAATTTTATAATATATCTAGTAGCACAAAATCATAGTGTAAGAAGTATAATAGTATTTAAAATTGAATTATTATAAATATTAGATCGCTAAAACCCCTAATGACAAAAATAAAATAATTTGGTAGAAGTTAATATAATATATTAGCAGGAAGAATATCTGTAATCGGGCTGCAAGTAACCTACCTCTGTTCTATATAATATATTAAAAAAATTATAGGCAATAATATATTTTTCTACTACAAATCGTATTACTTGTTAACATTTGTTATTCGGGTATATCATTTTATTTATGAATACACATAAGTTAATGAATACACATAACTGCACCTATGGTAGGTATGTAACAAAGCCATTGAACTTTACTTTGTAGGAGTAACGCTAACGGTTAACTGAGCGGCAGTTACGAGGGGTGAAGTGTCATTGAAGGCAACCGTTCCGAAACTTCTTTAACTAACCGAAATCAATACATTTCTATTTATTTTCATTCGTGGAAAAATGTTTTTAATGAATTAAACTATCGTGATATTATGTGTGCACGTGTGATCGTGTGTGCTCGTATGATTTCATGTGTATTGCATATAGTTTTATGTGTGCATGTATGCATTTTACTTATTGTACTAAAATTACATTATTACTGGTTCTCAAAGCAGCCTGATGGGAATCGGGTTGCAAGAACTCTTCTCCACTGCTGTGGACAGGTTGCGTAATAGTATCCTCTAGTCCAGGGCTTCTTAAACTGTGGGTCGACTACTGAAAGGGGCGTCGCAAAGATCTGATACTTTTCAATCATTATTGATGTTTATATAAGTTTATTTTTTCTATTGAATAAATATATGTATAGTTTTATGTCATTCTATTTATTGTGTTTTATTACTACCGATATCCCATCAACGTTTCCAATTATATATATGTGAAATGAATGGGTACGTATTCTTTAATCCTTATTTTATTTACATTGTAAAATAGTGCGATATTACATCTACATCTACGGTTAATATAATTCATTATATGGAGGAGGGGGTCGTTTAAAATTTCCTAAGCTTGAAGGGGGTCGCTATATAAAAAAGTTTAAGAAGCCCTGCTCTAGTCGATGAAAAAACAATAGAATATGAATCTTCCTGTCTATGTAGGTCTGTATACGCTAATTTACTAGAAAATATCGTCTTAGTTCTAGAATCTTGATATTTATCAATTAAAAATGACGTGTATCTAAAGAAACTTGTAGGCAGTAACGAGTAATGAACGCTCGTAACATAAGCGTAAGCATCACCTCGAGTCAACAGGTGCATTATGAAAATGTATCATTTATAAATGATTATTATATATATATATATATTACAGAATAAGATAGATGCTTGTAATTTTATGTTGAATAAAAGTTCATGGAAAAAAATAGCTAAGTACTACATGTATAAAATTAATGATAATAAATTTATTTTAACTTCATTATAATGAGTGTAGTTATATAATACATACATACACTCATTATTATGATTTTTTTTAATTTGGCGCTTTAAACTTGCCAGAAAATGAAATTTGATATTGTTCACAGAACAATAAATTAATGCCATACTCAAATAATCGTTATATTAACAAAAATATATATTGATTGAGATTGACATATAAGTATATATTGTAATAAATGAACTGATCTGCTAATAGATTAAGATCCCATGAACCGCCAGACTTACCTCATAATATAAAAGCTGAAAATTTCTCTGTGGGTGTATCCGACAGAGGTAAGAACGATCAGCAAGTATGGAATTTGGGGTGCATAAAATAGTACCTCAATACCTACCTCTGTCAAATACATTCACAGAGAAATTATCAGCTTTTATACTATGAGGTAAGTCTGCCGGTGCATAGGCTCTTAATCTATAAGGCTAAAACAATAGATTTTTTTTTAACTTCACAATGTATCCCGCACATAGCAGGATAGGCAGAGGGAACCTGAGAATCTAGTGCTAAGACACTCCGTTCTCTATAGATGATAGATATCTCAATAGATGATCTATTTAGTGTATATACTTAAATAAAGATAAATCCTAGCTATAAATAATTCTACGTGTATGTGTCAGGATGTATATAAAACGTTATTTTTTAGTACAATTCTGATTTGTTATATATATATACACAAAGTAGTAAATTGCATATCGGATGACGAAACATAAATTAATTTTTTCGTCTTACTCTTTCACCTCCTCTACTATGGCAAACGCACCTGTAGCTCTCCTCTGGTGTTACACGGGGCCGTGGGCGGCGGGGATCACTTACCATCAAGTGACCCGAACGCTCGTTTGCCTTGTCCTTTCCATAAAAAAAAAAATATATATTTATGGAAAATAACATTAACGGGTAATATTACGTGCGGTCTTAATTATAGTTTCAATGGTCAAGGTTCTAAAATTGTAAACCTGACCTGCCTGAACCTGAAAAGATCGAATCTTAACATGACCGTGAAAACGTCAATAAATAAAAATATGTTTACAGACGTATTCTCCCACATGATGAGACATTGGCATTTCCATATGTTAGCAATCTAAGTCAATTCTATTAAAGTGTATAAAAAAAATTTAATTCGTCTTGCATATATAACTTAGTGTAAATATATCACTCTCGTGGATCAAATCCAAATATTTAGGTAAATTTTAATGTAAATAATACTTTTAATTTTCAATAACATAGACGTGGAATTGTACAATGTACATATAGTCAGGTACCTCCATATTCACTAGGATTATGTCAAAATGGCGAAGACAATATGCCAGTATATTGTTTTTTGACCTACAATTAGTAAAATGTTGATTTTTTACTGTATAAATGTAACAAAATGATTCTGTCAATATCTATCAGGCGAGTTATCATCTTGTGAGACAACATGTCTGAGGGATAATTCCAGGATGATAATGCATTAGGTATTGACAATGCCAATTTGTTACACTTCACAGTAAAAAGTCAACATGTTAAAAGCTGTAGACTTTAATATTAAGCATGACGGGGCATTATAAAATTTTGATATTTAATTTATTTTTGTGTGAAAATGAATGAAATTGCGACTACTGTGTTTTAAATAAGTATATTAATTTCTTAACATACGAGTACTACGTTGATCTAACAGTCGCTAACAAAATTAAATAAAATATCTAATAATAATATTAATATTGTATGTTTTTTATAAATAGTGAGGAGATTAGGTTCTCCCTAAATACCCGAGAAAAGGTAATTAGGCCCCAAAATAGTATTTAGCCCAGCAGGGCCTCTGTAATTCACGGTCCTTACCTGGTCAATAATACCAGCTTTATATACAACCGTTAAATTAATAAAAAGAAACGAAAAATTATATAATAATAACGAAAGGAAAGTCTTATAAAAAAATCGGTTTATATATTTTTTTCCACAATTACAAAAACTCCAGGAAGACTCAGAAATAAATAAAAATGACGAATGTTTGTCAATTTATTCCAAAGTTCGAGTATTGATAACAAGTAGGAAAACCTACTAGGTAGGAACTTAATCTGAAAATAATATTAGCCAATCAAGGTAAAATGAATATTTATTATTAGTGTAGCGTTTCGTATATTTACTACAATATTTGTTAATATCTTTTTAGAAATGTAATAAATGTTATCATTGTTTTTTAAATAAATATGCTTCCTTAAAGTGTAACTAAACTATTCATCCGCTTGATACAAATCAATGCGGATGTTTTTATAGGTACGTACTTATTTCTAGTAAAGAATGTTAAATGATTGTTTTTATGTAAGTACCTGACTCTTACGTGATTATTGATTAAAAATTAACTGGTAGGTACAGTTGTACTTTGTACAATTTTTTTTTTTTTTTTTTTGTATTTTTTTTTTTTTTTTTTTTTTTTTTTTTATGGAGTTGAATCTGATGGCAAACGAGCAGAAGGGACCATGATGGTAAGTGGTCCTCTCGCCCATCTGCCAACCTAGAGGGATACAAATTCTTAGTGATGACAATGTAGTAGTCCGCTATCGAGAACCACTACATTTTAGGGAAAGGATGGTGGGATAGGGGAAAACCTGGCTTACATGCCATCGAACCGAACAGATTAACAGCAAGATATTTGGCGGTTCGTCTTTGACATGATAGTGGTCGGCGGCTCGTGACGGAGGACGAACTCCTCCTACCACCAAACAAAAGTTATTATTTAAGTTATTTATTTCGCGCTTTTTGAACTTTTTAATATGTATGTGTTTAGGTCACAGAAAACTGAAATACTTGTAGTTTGGCCTCTTGGCTTATCCTAAGTAGATCATAAAAAGAAAAGTAGACGCGGTTTTGCTGCCAGTCGCCTTGTTGGCGCGGATGTGTAAATTGAAGCACGGTAGAAGAAGGTTTATTTTAAATTGATCCACTGGCCTCTGGCGGAACTAGACATTTGTGTGTTTTTCACAGCCAGGTTTCATTCTTTGCTACGGTAAAGAGGGAAGAGGGTTCGGAAGTTTAGGGAAGTATTTTTTATTTAAATTATTTGCATTTCACTAGTTTGGTAAGACAAAAAGAGCGGCGTTAGTTCCCTACCCGACGCGGCTGTTACACTTTCAAATCCAATCCTTACTAATTTTCATCTTACCTCTCTAAAATGTGAGATATTTGTGTACATCACACTACAAGTAAGTGAGAAAAATCAATACTTGCGTATGTAGGCATGTCATATGTACACAAATATACATTAGAAATCGAATTATTGTTTTTTTAATCCTTCATATCAGTCATTAACCAGCTAGCTGTATGTTACTTTTCGGGCTCATTTTTTTGTACCAAAATTTAAACATGTTTTTTCTCATGCTGGTGTAACAAGCTTTGCGCTTCAATATATTAGGTATATAAAAATGTTATAATTTTTTTCAGCTTCATTAATCTTCTATTTCTCGTACAGCGAGGTCAAACTCAAAGATAACGTTGCGTCAAGACACTCCGCTCTTTAAACTCTCCCTCCGAAATAGGGACATTGCGTGTTATAGCGGAATCAACACCGGCTTTTTCTTATCAGAGCGGAGAAATGGAAAACAATCGCCAAATCTGGGAATCGAATCCACAACCGTACTAATAACGGTCTTTGTATTAACCATATATATAGATATAAGTAAAAATGGATTTTTATTTTGTTTTGACGTTATCCTTTAAGGGTTTAAAAGCTAAGTTGAAGCTTTATTGGTGGTTATAGGTACTGTTCAGTATTAAATTTTAAGTTTCTTTGCTGGTCTGAAAAAATAAGGTATTGAGTTTGACATATTTTAATTTTTAATTAACCATTTTTTTCATATCTACCTTGTTGTGTTTTTGCACTCATCTTCTTATTTTGTTATATTTTCCAAATATATTTATTTATATTATATTCATGTACCAGATACATGTAGGTATACGAGTATGTTGTAAAAAATAATGAATTGCTCAATACTTAACAATCATTTATCATTTTTATTACGTTCATTGTCACGTAGTTTCAAATATTATGATAAATATACGTATCTATTAAGAGTAACGAATATGATGAAATATTTCTTATCTTATAATTACAGTAAAAAAAAATATTTTGTGCATGACAGACTTAATTTTTGAATAGCCGTCTTCTCTATGAGACATATAAGATATTGAACAAAAATTTAAATAAAAGAATATTGATGATGACGTTTGAATGGTAAATAATTTATACGATTACAATACTATTTAAAGTCCGATTTTAAGTGTCGAAGCAGAATGACGCGTGAATCTTTTATTTAGAACATATTATTTATTTGTTTTATATTACGTACTCGATACATATACTATGTGTTTTTGTTTAAATATATAAGTGTGTTATTGAAGCAAAAAACCAAAATGTCGAGAACCGTCTGCTGGAATTCCCTAGGCCGTGGTGCGAGTTCTCGCTAACTCAGTCATTTGTGTACCTCCGTATCGATCGTGTCCACCTGACAGAGGTATGTTCGTTTCTCTCTACTCGAACTTTAATCGATTTTTAATGATCGATTTTAAATTTTGGTTATTAAATGTTCATCATTACACAATTTATTAATGATAATTTATTATATTAAGGTTAATGTTCTACGATGATAATTGCATATTATTAAATTCTATATTTATATTAAATATTGTGACCGCGACGTCGGATATGTGTGTAGATATATATTTAAAAATACCAAATTTTATAAATAAGCAAATTTTTATAATTGATTAAATGGATTTTTCGGCCCAATTACTTTTTATATATGTGAAGTGATATAGCGGTTGTCTGATTTATATACCAATTGTAGTGAAGAGATGTCCTTGGAAAAGAAATTGTTGTACAGAACGAAAACACTGCTAGAATCACAACCTCAACAAGACACTGTGAAATGTAGTGCTTATACAAAACAAAATGAGGAAGTTGAATTAGTTCCTTTATCAACGGCTTTACGAAATACTATTGTATTAAAAGACTGTGTTGAAATATATGGACAGACTGACTTTGACATTGTTTCACAAGTTGTGGAGAATATAGCTGAAAAGAAAACTGCAAATCAGAATCGAAATAAAATCGTCTCGAATTTAAATGATCCCCAAATTCTAAATAAACTAGATTTAACCGAGTAAGTAAAATATACAAATATTTAATTTTATAAAAAAAAAAAAATGTTACTTCCCATAATTTTTTTGTAATAAAGCTTCTAATTATCAAACGATCGTTCGTGAATTATTCATTCAGGCAATTTCTTTTGGGACATCTAAAGATGCTCAGATACATTTTAAAATTACTTTGTTGTTATTTTTAGTATTTTTTTTTTTTAAAAATATAATTACACAATATGAAGAATAGCATAAATATATTAAAAAAATAACAGAATATTTTGACGTAATAATAATGAGGAATATTTCACTCTTGCAGATATGCGTCTTTTTTGAAGTACATAGTAGGAGTTATATATAATGTTTGTCTGATTATAAGCATAACGCCTACACTTCATAAATGCAATAACAATAAATATACTAAAAGACAACTTTGCGATGCAAAATAATATACGTATGCATTGGGATGTATTTACACATTTACTGTAAAATCCCATATGCTCGTTGCTTATTAGGTAAAGTAGATTAAATAATAAATAAGATATACGCTAATTCGGTAATTTTATTAAAAAAAAAATATTTCCACCATATTAATGTAAAATTGTTTAGATAAAAATCATTTTTTTTATTGCAAAGCGGACGGGAAGTATTCCTTTTATTAGATTATTAATATCACGAGATCGAGACCGTTATAGTAAAGACCACGTCTTTTACTTTCAGGTCCTTTTAATGAAAATTGTATAAATTGTTAGCAAAGTGAAAAAAATTACATAGACAGAATTTAGAATCGGCACATCCTTACTAATATTATAAATTCGAAAGTAACTCTGTCTGTCTGTCTGTCTGTCTGTTACGCTTTCACGCCTAATCCACTAAACCGATTTTGATGAAATTCGGTATAAAGATAGAACTGAACTTGGGAAAGGACATAGGATACTTTTTATCGCGAAAAAATGATAGAGGGGGTTGAAATAGGGGATGAAAGTTTGTATGGAAGTTCCTTATTGTCAAACATAAAATCATGTAAGATTGTTTAACTGTTTACAACTTTGACACATAAACCACTTAACCAATTTTGACAAATAGTCTAGACCTTGGGAAAGACTATAGGATACTCCTTATCATATCGCGCGATATAACCGAATTTCACGCGGGCGAAGCCGCGGGCGAAAAGCTAGTACCTATATACATTTTAAACATCAAAAAAGCAATATCGTAAATATTATCTTAAATTTTCTTAGACATTAAAATTAATACGTTTTTTTTATTATTAACTAAAACAATGGATGGATGCTACATAACTTGTGACAATTGAGTTCAAGTTACATGTCAAGTTTACTTGGGGCAAATTGAATAAGCACTGAGATAAATACGAAGGCTCGGTGAATTATCTTTTATTTATATATTATAAAATAAAGTATGCTAACATATTGTATTTTTATATATCTATACGATTAGTTAATATCTCTAATATAAAATCTATTTCTTCCATTTTACAGCATTAGATTATTAAGTAAATGAATAAACTTTTGCTAATATATTATTTTCAATTTTTGGTGGTAGGAGGTTCGTCCTCCGTCTGGCTCGCGACCACTATCATGTCAAAGACGAACCGCCAAATATCTTATGATGTGTTCCGGGTTCGATGGCATGTAAGCCAGGTTTTCCCTATTCCCACCCATCTCTTTCCCTGCAAAATGTGGTGGTTCCGGAGAACGGAATACCACATTGTCCTCCTCTTCCATCTGTATCTTCAGGGTTATAATCGCATCTACAAAGACTCGGTGTTGTAGGATGTTCGCGGGCGAAGCGCAATCCACCTACCATCAGTAACTCTTTCTGCTCGTTTGCCATCCGTTATCCATTAAAATACTTTTGACCTTATGGCTGATGGCAACAAGTAGAAGATATTAATGAATAAAGGTGAATGTCACTTTTCGGATTTGTGCAATTCTACGCATAAATGGAGATTTTAAGTTCATATGAGCACATATTTTTTTTATAATTTTGTTATCTTATTCAAACTTTCTATAAAAATTGATGCAAATTTTAGTTACGATAAAAGGTTATTAGATTATTTTCAGTTTTATTGTAACAAAATGCTAAATATATTTATTTTATTTAATTTCTCTTATATTATGAAAAATATTGAACACTATACGAACTATATATAATAGGCGGTTTAATACATTTTTTTAATTTTAGCGTAAAGCTTTAAACTCATTTTTGTGACATATCACTTTCATTCATGCATTTCTTAAACTGTCATTGAACTTTTTGTGGCCAATAATGAATATTATAGATATAATGCAACACATGACAATTATTTTGTATCTTATCCTTTTTTAAACCAAATAAAGTAATTTTGTACCGGTCAAAGTAAGTCAGTCGCATGAGTAAAACATTTTTCAATTTATCCAGAAAATCAATCGTTTTTCTTTTACCTACTTTATTCGGCCTCCAGCCCACCATGAAATACGTTTATGTTGATCATTGTCTAATCTTTAACAATTAGAGCAGCAGAGTTCATCTAATCTATATAACAAATATTATTATGACCCCAAAAGCCATTGAAATCTTGAGCTATCCTGTTACAATCAAAAGGTAAAATTAATACGAATAACTCGAAAACTACTCGTCAGATCAAATGGGATTTGTATGACCTGGATTTGTAGCACTAAGTTCATCCAGTAAAAGGTTATGCGGTAACAAAAAAAATACAGTTGTATTAAGACTCCTTTTTTGTAGTCGGTTAAAAATGAACCATTGCATAAAAAAATTAATATAACAATGAAAGTAATGTATAATGAACTCATATACCTAATTACATATGATTTCACAGTATTAAAATGAAACATTGTAAAATACACCCGTCACATACCTATATATTTCAGTATTAATGGCTATAAGTAAACACGTATTAAGTAGAGATGAATCAAAACGTAACTTTGAGTCCTGATTGGTATTTCCAATTCTAGGGAATACTATCGCGATATATTATTAACAAAACTTTTAACATTTAAAAAAAAAAAAAAAAAAAAAAAAAAAAAAAAAAAAAAAAAAGAAAAAAAAAAATATAGTCCCGCTGAGTTTCTTGCGCCGGTTCTTCTCAGGTCTGAGGCATTAAATTTAGTGAACCGGTGGTAAATTATTTGACGTTCAAAAAATGAAGCTTGTAACTTCTTATTTTGAATAAAATTATTTGACTTTGACTTTGACTTTAACAAACAAATTTCACAAATGTCTTGCCGTGCATTGGTCTTCGATTCTAGGTCTTAATTTATGTCTGCGCTAGCTTTAGAATTGATTTGTTAAGAGGTAGTTTTCAAGGATTTAATATCCTTCTATTATTAAGGTGTAAAATAATATAAATGCTTAGCTTGAATATAGTAAAAAAAAAACAAATTTACGCTAAGAATAATTTATGACTGTACATGCTGATTGTACAGTGATGCATGAGGATCGAACTTACATCAGGTTCGATTCTCATTTGAGGAATGATATTTATATTTTTAATTTTACCGTTGTCGTTCTACTTGCCCATGAGTAGGAGAAAGAAGCGTGAAGAAAAAACAAATATTAACATATTAGCATTACTAACATTAACATCTCTTATCCTTGTACCGCAGCAAAGTTTGAGTTGAGGTCATAATATTATGTCGTAGATTTTAAAGCATTTTTATTAAATCTACTAGAGTATGCCGTTTACGTAGGTTCATCTTGATAATTGTTTATTTGAGTGCAAAATATGTAAATCAATGCATTAATACGGTATTTTTTTAAATGTTACTTTTATTGCAGTATTTTTACTCAAGTTAGCAGTTTCCCTGAATAAATAATATACATTTTTTATAAAGGATCTTTTTTTATTTTCACGTTGTACTCCACACATAGCAGGGTAGGCAGAGGGAACCAGAGAACCTAGTGTTAAAACACTTCGTTCTCTTTTAACATTTCCATTTATCATTTCTCGCCGAATTGAGGCATTGTGTGCTGAGTGGCAGAACTGTTTACGGTCATCTTTATCCTCATTGGTCATAGCAAAAGGAAAATTGTCCCCACTATACTGCTGCTGATATATTCCTGTGGCCTGTTTCTATTCTGTAAAGATTAAAACTCACTTCATTATATAATCTCTATTATTAATTATGTATTTAAATAACATTAAAGAAATAAATGTGAAAAAAATTTAATTAAGGATCAGAAGTCGCAAGTATATTTAATGATTTAGTAATATTGGTGACAAATCAAATTCCAATCAAGAATCTAGCTCCAAATATTAGAGGAAGAAAGGATGAAACTTTAATAATAAAAATAGATAAATATCACGCAGTAGTGCTATCTCAATTAAAAAAGAGAAACTTCTTTGAACATAGGTCACCCTAACAAAACCACCAAGTCCATGCTATGAAAACATTATACTATTGTCAACAGATCTGAAGCATTTTTAAGCAAATCTAACGCCAGGAAACGTATCAAAATAGCGTTGTAGAATTATCTTACACATTAATACATATATTATAGATACAAGTAAAGCTTTAAAAAAAAACATGTTAAAAATAAACTTTTCATATATAAATTAAACTCCAGCCTTCTGTTATACAATCTAATACCTATTTCCTATGCGTAGATAAATGTGTTTTTTTATATAGGAATGTTCATTTATATAGACTATTATTTTATACAACTTATTTCCTGTAAATGTTAATAACGCATTGCGTAGTGACGTATATACATGGATGTCAAATCATGGTAGTGTGGGTAACATTTATTTTATTAATTTAATATACTTTTTATGTATTATTTAATATTCTGCACTCCTTCTATATAAACTATAAGCATGCCAAGTTTCTCATGCTCATCCATCCGCGTAATTTTAGTAGTAGAAGGGATCCAAAGTTTTTGCTTCAGGCATTTATATATAGGTATGACACATTTGAACTGCTAATCATTAATATTATTTCTATTGTATAAGAAGAGTAAAACAAAAACACAACACCTAATGTCTATGTTATCGGAAACATATTGTCGCCTCCACGGAATAATCTGGTAATGTGCGGATTTTTAATATTGTCACATAAGGGATTACAATATGCCTTATAACTTTTTAACTTCTACAGTTGTATGTATGAACTTTATTAACATAAAACTATAGTTTTTTGCTAAAGCAAATAAATAAAAAAAAAAAAAAAATATTGCTGCATACAATTTAGAAAATAAGACAATGTACCTAAGTTGTTGTTATATTTTCTAATTCTAAGACGAATAAGTTCGTGAATGATTCTTATGTTTTTGTGTATTATGCTTTTATAAAATAACCGTTACTATTCAAAAACACAAATTAATACTAAATTTCAAAGATTGGATAAGTTATTTAATGTACAAAGACGTTTGTGTGTTAAAGGTTATTACCTAATTAGTGATTTTATAAATGATAACACACCTTGGGAATGAAATGCTCGCTCCAGTCTGTTTCAAAGGTATCATTGCCAATAATAAAGAATTGTAAACCATTGTCGAATATAAAAAAAAAAAAATAGGCCCGCTGAGTTTCTTGCGCCGGTTCTTCTCAGGTCTGAGGCATTAAATTTAGTGAACCGGTGGTAAATTATTTGACGTTCAAAAAATTAAGCTTGTAACTTCTTATTTTGAATAAAATTATTTGACTTTGACTTTGTACCAATATAGTTTATTTATATTATATAATAACCTAACCAGTGGAAAAATAATGGATTGAAATATATTGATTGGGTTTTTATCTCCACTGTAAAATTTGTTTTTTGTAATTACCGGATTATCCTGTGGGGGCGACGAGCTATAAAACACCAGAATTGTATACATTTCCTAGGTATTGTTGTTGTCAAATTCACACTAGGAAATGTAAAAAATGAAAAAAGCGTAACCTAACCTCACCTAAACAGAATAGGCAAAATTACTTTTGGCGAAATAAATTATTTAAATTGGGCGGAAATGTAGACTGCGCCGCAAAATAGCGCGGACGCGGGGCATGTCAGGTGTTCGAGGATTGTTTCGGTAGTCGTGGGGTAAACTACGATCGAACTAAGTCAAATAACTCAAAACGAAAATAAAATTTGCGCGAAATATACAATATTTGTGTAAAAAAAATTAAATTTACGTAAAAACATTTGAGAAGTGGTTCATCATGATTTTTCAAAGCTTGACCTTGAAAATAAAATATAACTGAATTGTTATCAATTATAATATAACTGAAAAATTATCACAAAGAACAGGGAGTAAAAGCTTGCACAACAAGATTCCACGTTGTAATTTTTAGGTAGGTGGGGCGGGGCTATCGAATAACCCTACGAGAGTGACGCAGCTCTGGTTTAATTAAGATACCCAAGGTGACTGAACTTTTTTAATAATGGTAACTGGACTTATTTGGAAATTGAATAGTGTCATACTTTTAAATAATTTGTTGATATTACCTAAAATCCATGATTTCAATTAGTAATACGGTTAGATAAACATTATCATATTAACACGATTCAAACACAAGAATCTTATTTGCTAAATTTTAAATGTAAATTAGATATGAATGCTCCTTTTGTTTTAAAAGCATAAATTTTAAATTTAATTCTATTTCATGGTACGAAGAAATGTTACGGTGCGCAAAAAATGTAAGGTCAAACTTATGAAACGGTGGCCTCAATACAAACAAAACGTTTTTTATAGACAAGTCATCGGTGCATTACTACGAAGCGATTGATTTGTCATTCGTTTTGACGGTCCAAAGTAAAGATTACAAGGTAAAAAGAAGAAAACAGGCCCATAAAAGTAAAAATAATCTTAATTATAAAACATATATTTTATTTTTATAATAATGCTTTGTGGTAGAGGTCGTCCTCCGTCTGGCTCTCAAGCACCACTATCATGTGTCAAAAAGACGAAATCCGCCAAATATCTTGTGATGTGTTCCGGTTCGGATGGCATGTAAGCCAGGTTTTCCTTTCCCCACCCATTCTTTCCCAAAAATGTGGTGGTTCCGATAGCGGACTACTACATTATCCTCCCCTTCCGTCTCTATCTCCTCTAGGCTGGCAACGCATCTACAACATCTCTGGTGGTGTAGATGTTCATAAGGAAAATCACTACCATCAGGTGGTCCTTCTGCCTCGTTTGCCATCCGTTATCCATAAAAAAAAAAAAAGATTGGTACTTGGGTGTAGTTTTTGAACATTTTCTATATTAGCCTAATGAAATAAAAAAATAAAAAATATTAATTTTGAGGTTCTGTGTTCTTTTAAACTTTAAATAAATCTAATATTCTCATACAGACTATGTTTATATAATTTTAACTCTTTAATTATAAAAAAAAAAAAGTAATTTATTGCTTAAATGAGAACAAGCGATGACCGATGGAGGAAGGCCACTTTAAGAGACAGTATCCGTAAATCGATTTGGAGGTCATGGTACCCGACAATCCGTGCATATTGAACAGTGAACCTTGAATAGTAGAATATATAATAATATATTTATTTCTTACATTTATTTTCGTATTATCTAAAAGTTGCATTTACAATAATCTAAACCTATATAAGTATCTTAGATTATACTTGTTAGGTTAATTAATAAGTAATATACCGATATTGATCATAGCAAGTGCAACTTTCTTTAGATAATAAGAAAAATAAATGTAAGAACCAAGTACTATGTCGTAAGTAGCAAGTAATACAGCAGTTGTTGTTTGGTGGTAGGAGGTTCGTCCCCTCCTGTCTGGCTCATGACCACTATCATGTCAAAGACGAACCGCCAAATATCTTATGATGTGTTCCGGTTCGATGGCATGTAAGCCAGGTTTCCCTATCCCACTCCATCCTTTCCTCAAAATGTAGTGGTTCCGATAGCGGACTACTACATTGTCCTCCCTTCCATCTGTATCCTCTAGGGTTATAAACGCAATTCTGCCAACGCTTCCTGGTGTTGTAGATGTTCATGGGCGAAGGTAACCACCTACCATCAGGTGGTCCTTCTGCCTGTTTGCCATCAGTTATCCATAAAAAAAAAAAAATGTAAATATTTTGAGAATATTTTCATAAACATTACTCCGATGAAAGTCATAAGAGCTCAAGAGTAATCGATTTATAAAAAATAAAGTCAAATGGGGTGGATGTCGTGGCGCAGGCACAAGCATGCGACTGTAAACGCAGGTTGTGAGTTCGATTTAACAGGAAAATGTAAAAAGCTTAGTATTTACTTTTCTAGGTTTGGCAATAAGCAAAGAGTTGTGGAGTTCCGCCAATCACTACGCAATGCCACAATTCAGCGAAAAGTGGGGAACGGAGTGTCTTAACACTAGGTTTCCTCTGCCTTCCTCTGCCTATATGCGGGAAACTAAAAAGTCAAATAATTTTATTCAAAATAAGAGGTTACTTGAGTTCGTTTTTGAACGTCAAATAATTTATTACCGGTCTACTAAAGTTAATGCCTGGGACCTGGAGAATCGGCGCGAATCTCAACGGCCCTTTTCATTTGAAGTCAATAATTTACAAAATAATTAAAGATTGTTATTATTATTTTTTTTTAGCTTCATGCTGTATCCCTGCATATAGCAGGGTTCGTTGCCGCCTGTCATGGGACAGGCGTTATTTGACTTTAATTTTATAAATAAAACTTTGGAAGTCACTGACCCACTACAACATGAGAAATATATAGGAAAAAATATTATGTGGAATTGAATATATAATTCATACTTTTATAAACAATTCTCTAATCAATACTCAGGTCAATTCCGATACCGGACGGCCTGGTTATGGACCCGATGGCGCCCACAGCACTTGCAGTTCCAAATCAACTTATGGATCGCATTGGCAGTGGACTGAGCATCCTCAGAGATCACGGCAAGAAATTTCAAAAGGTAATTTTTTAAAAGCCCCTTTTTAATAATATAAGCACTTTTTTCCATTTCCTTATTTATGTTTTGCTCAAGGATAATTCACGAAATTCGAAAAGTAAATGCCAACTCATAAACGTAAAGCAATGATTGAATGGACATTTAAGAAGGTTACTTTATTTTAACCTCTTCCTTATATTTTAAGTAGTCTTGCTCGGAGTCTTGCTAATATTTCTACCATTATACAACGTATTTATACCTGTATATGGCTCCTAGAAACAATTTTCCTTCTCTCCTATAAAAAAAATCGTTCCTTATAATATTTTTTACACAGCATCTAAAAACTACTTAATGACATTCTTTTATTTAACAGTAGATTTTAGTCGTTATTATAGAATTACGAACATATGTATATTTAATATTTTTTATTAAATAGACATCGCAGATTGTTCCGTTAGAAGGATATGCATTAGGAAAATTGTTTTATATTTTTTAATGAACGCTCTGAAACTCTGAAAAACGCTCTGAAAAGAAACTGTTCTTTTCATAATCACGAATCATTATCATTACCGATATATATATTTCAATTCTAATCTGAGTCTAAAATATTATGACTTTATTGATTTATATCCTAAAAAGATAGATATAAAACAAAAAGATAAAGATAGATATATTAAATATAGATATAAAACAAAAAAAAAAAAAAAACCATAATTTTGTCAATAGTCTTAATACGACCCATATTTTGGGCCTATAAATATTACTGATAGGTACGTAATTGACTTTAAAAATTATAACATAACATTTGATAAATCTATCGATAAGGGTTTTAAAAAGCTTTCCCATGGCAACATTCAATGTAGTGCTCCCGGCTTCTACGTTCGAAGTACTTAGTGGGACTTGAAACTAAAAGCCTACTTTAAAAACGACAACGTCTCGTATAAAAGTGTTCTAGAGTAAGGACCCCCTTCCTCCCATCAGCTCCTATTTTTGACAAATGCTTAAACAACATGAAGTCAAATTCGGACATAAAGACACGAACTCGAGAATACTCTATTCACACATTAAAACCCGACACTAATATTGTATTTAATTTTTATTTCCATATATATACGTCAAGAACATTTGAAACTAAACCTCAAACTAAATTTTGTAATTTAACGATGCTAACTTTTATTTAAAGGCTATATTTAATAAAATATTCCTTAAACAAAAACATTTGTAACCTTCGTTCTATTTTGGAGACGTGAATATAATAGAATTGATCTGGTTTGTATGGGCGTTAATTAAGCCTATTGACTCATAAATGTGAACCATTTTATCCTAATCAATGCCACAATCACCAATTCTCCCCAGCCGCCTCAAATGTAGTTATTATTCGCTAACTCTCAATTTGTTGTAAACATACCACACGAGATGCACGTATAACACTTGCCTTCTGTATTCTTATTAACTCGTGTACATTTTATTGCGTTTAATAGTAAAGGTATTTATATAAAATGAATATATTTTTTATTACCTTTAAAGATTGTTTTGCTTTACAATTGTTCGCATACACATATAGTTATTTGTTGTCGAGCGAGCCGATTGAACGTCAATAGACTGTGTGAGCATATTATACAAAAAAGTGAAGTGTTGTACGTGATACCTAGGATAATGTGTGATTCTTCGACAATGACTGAAGTGCACGAAGATTTTGCAGCTGTAGTGACTGTAAGTAAGCTTTATTTCATTACTAATATTTAATATGTTTATATATTTTTTAATTAAATAAAATTTATAACCATGATGTCTTTTTTAAATTTATATAAAAGATAAATATAACTTTATTGTAATGTTATTTTTTACTCAAAATAGAGCTTTAGTGTATAAATAATTTTGAGCTTCTCTAGAGTTTTACGTTTCTACTAATTTCTTAATGATAAATGGGTATTGCTGAACACTTTCGACGTTTATTAAAAACAATTAGAGAAAAATTTTGTAAGCTTTCTTCGAGTATGACTTTATAAACTGAACTGATAATGAACAATAAGCATGCCGTCATCACCTACAATTGCGGCGGCATTTTGTAATTGTTTCAAAGTTATTGTTTTTTTTTTTTAAAATATGTGCTAATGTTCGCTGTGTTGGTGATCCAAATAAATAAATAATAAATAAATAAATAGATAGATCTTCCTATTTGTCATATTCTTTCGTTCTACATTTTCGACTAGTTCGACTACTTTATATTTAATCACTATAAGAACAAAACCTGTTACGCTTTAACAATTTTACACAATTAAAAATAAATTATATACTGTACGTCAAGCATGTTTGTTTTATGTCTAGTGACTAGCTTGAAGTAGATACTTATGTCTCCATTCTTTATTAAATTTCTTAAATGGAATTATTAATGTACTATGATTAAGGATACAGATAAGATTTTTTTTAAATTACATATTTAATTAAAGTTGAGTTGTTAATATTCTTGCTTAAGAAGTAATTCATCACCAAAGAGCTTTCATATGTTGGTATTAACTATAGGTAACTCATCGTAGATATTGTATTCTGAATGCATCCCTGTATTCTACATTGCTTTTTTCGTTTCTTCCTCTCTCTGTGCTACTGTTTTTTCGTTTTATAAACACAGGTAAAGTTGCCAATTGAGGGCAATATATTTGCGTACAATTTTTTTTTAAATAATGTCATTTATTAATTTTTTAACATAAGATATAATCGCTAACGCTAATTAAAAATACTTTATATATGTAAAGCTGAATAGCTACTTGTTGTAATATGAATTGCAAAAAACAAATTAAAAATGTATATCTTATGTTTCCTTGTGGGAATATAAAGTTATTAATATGTAATATAATAAATATAATACATTGAAAATTTAATATTTTTTAAATATTTTTTCTATAAGGTTATCCTTGCTTTTAATATTAGGTTATATTATGGATTTTTTAATTATAGTTTTTATATTCTTTGCTTTCTAAAGCACCTTTATTGTTTTTCTTTATGTTGCTTATTAAGTAACAATATAACTTAATAAAAAATAACGACAGAGCAAATTCTTACTTTGTATTATGTATGTGCTTACAAGGTGTTCCTCGAGTATCTTGCTTTTCTACAAATGTATGTATTCTCGCAAAACTTTACATTGGAAATTTCATTTAAATTTTCCAATTTCCTTCTTTGCATCTATGTAACTGGAAACTAATGTTTTTGGGTCCCTTCTATATTAAGAAAACATACTTATTACCTCCACCTGTCGTAGCGCAGAGGCACATGCGTGCGACCGTAAACGCGACAGGTTGTGATCTGATTCCCACCCAGGAAATGCAAAAGTTTAGTCCTGATTCATGGGCTTTCGGAAATGAAGGCAAAGCGCAGCGCCGAGTTCCGCCACACCGAATAATGCAATGCCCGGGAGCCCGCCAGACTCTTAGCAAGTATGAGGAACGGAGTGGCTTTAACACTAGGTTCTCAGGTTCCCCTCTGTCTACCCTGCTATATACGGGATATAGCGCAGGAAGCTAAAAAAATATGTTTTCATGGAAAATAAATTACAAATAGAATGTATATCACATTTATCGTCTTATGTGACGGCGTTTTGTATTGTAATTTTGTTCCAGACTACAATTTCGTAGCATGGTATAAAAAAAAAAACTGTTTAACAACACATATATTTTGAGCTAAACCATATCATGCAGCTTTTCTTATATATACCATTGAATTCAACAGTGGGCCCTTTTTTTTTTTGTACACATTTGAAACAATAAATTGCTATTGTGGCCTAAACCTTTTCGGCCATGTTATATTTAGCATATCAGTGCCGTGCATCGTAGTTTTGATTACTCATAATAATAATAAATATTTACTGTTTTCCTGAATAAGAATCTAGATCAATAATGTATAGATATACGAGTTTCTTTCCTATATGGTCTTGTCCTACAGTATTACGCATACAGAGAAGAGAATGAAAATACCATTTAAAAATACTTTCAATAACAGCATTATATATATTATTTGGCTTCAATTCATTGTAATGCAAGTTACAAAGTGATATGATTCATGATTGAAGTCTATCCTCAAAGTTAGGTACTAAGTGTGTAACTACGTTCTCACGTAAATTATACAAATCGTCATATAAGCTGTGCACAAATTCCTCCATGGTACAGAGTTTACGTTCTTTGTTGAATTTTTTTTTTTTATTTTTTTTTTATGGATACCGATGGCAAACGAGCAGAAGACCGCCTGATGGTAAGTGGCCTCGCCCATGAACATCTACAACACAAAGAGATGTACTAGGATGCGTAAGCTGCCAACCTAGAGGATACAGATGGAAAGTGGAGAGTAATGTAGTAGTCCGCTATCGGAACCAAATTAAGGCCATTTTGGGGAAAGGATGGTGGGAAAGGGGGAAAACCTGGCTTACATGCCATCGAACCGAACACATCATGTAAGATATTTGGCGGTCTGTCTTTGGACATGATAGTGAGCCGCAGTGAGCCGTATCATGAGGACGAACCTCCTACCACCAAACATAAGCAATTGAATGATATTATAACGTTATAACAACATTTTTGTTTTCGCAGCATCTACTGAAGAGAAATTCTGAAGTACAGCGTAATCTTGGTCGTCAAATAGTAAATATAGTGTTGATAAAGCAAAAAGATTTTACCTGATGCTCCGTGGGTCCAGCGGCCTTTATTGCAAATTCAAGTCAGTATATATTATTTAAAAAATATTTTAACATTAATTCAATACTCACATAGCCTATTAAATCTCTACATTATGGCATGTGTAATGACGCTTATATGTCAGTGACCATACAACACGGTGCGCCCACCGGGTCACCTAAATTTTCAAAGTACAAGTATGAGACCTTAAAAAGTCACCAGGATAATTTAAGCTTAAATTGTAATTGTCTTGGTGAAAACAAGGCGAAGAAAGATGGAGAGCAAGCAAGAAAAAAAGGTCACCAGAATTTATTCTTGTATAAAATTGCAAAAATTCAATCCCCTGACATCTTAAACACTCTAAAAAAGGTCATCACCAAAATATGCTATGATCATGATATTACCAAGTACCTTCACATCCTATACCGGTTTCTCTAAATACACCGGCTTCCCTAAAAATACAATGTGGCTTCTCTAAAAATCCCATCGGCTTCCTCAAATACATGTACCCCATTTTTCTAAATATACACCAGCTTTTCTATATTTACCGGCTCGCCTAACTAAAAATTTTCACCGCATCGCCAGTGTTAGGTATATTACCTAAGCCAAACATTATTACTTTAGTGCTGCTATGAAATTACATTTTCTTATTCAAGTAGTAATACATAATATTTGCACACTGTGTACCTATTCGTTTTACAAAACTAACATTCGCTAAGGATAAAGTTCTAAAGCAATGTCGCGGTTTCTAGATATTTAAAAAGATTTGCATGAAATACATGAATTCGCAGCACAATAGTCACCAAAAGTTATTTTTAAAGCACATATTATTACAATATTGCATAATGTAAAAACATACAATAATAACTATACTTGGTTATATAGATAACAGTTTAACCCTTGAAAATTTGGGGGATCAAAGTGCTAATTCTTAGTACAATGTGATTAAGCGGCGTATGATAATATGCGAAAGCTCAAAAGTCAAAACGTGTTTTATAATTTTAATTGGTTTTCACTAAAATATGTGATAAAAAATCTTTTGACTAAAAATGTAATTTCTATAAGCACAATATGTAATTAATTAACTCACTATTTATTATAACTATGTTCCCGTTGACGCGTTAACAACGCGTTTTTAGCAATGTATAAGGTCACTTTATATAAACATGGATGTCAAACCGTGGTAGTGTGTAGCATTTAATTTGTTAATTTAATATGGCATTGCTTTACATATTGATTTCCCAAAAAAAAATGTTAGTATTCTTGCACCCCTTTCCTCTATATAAACTATATGTGTGCCAAGTCTCATGCTCCTGTCAGCGTAATTTTCGTAAAAAAGGGGTCCAAAAAGTTTTTGCTTCTCACGTATTTATATATAGATTACTTTCGTATAAAGGCTAAAAAGCTAATCAAAATCACGAGTAAAGGGACCTTGTAATTCTTTTTTTATATATTGTTGAATGTAATAATACAATTATAAAGTACATTCAGAAATAATGACATTAATACTGTGCTATTACTAATCAACTACCCCTAAATTTGCTAAATTTCATGAAGTGGTTTTATGCATTGGGATATTCTACAACTAAAGAACTGGAACTGAACTTAAATCCCTGATATATCTTGACACTCATCAAAATTTTAACCGAGTTCAAAGAAGGCTGAAGGAGGTTTTTCAATCTGACTTTTTATTTTTTGATCGCAGTACTTTTTATTGGTTGTACCAATTCTTTTTAGATAGATTGTACTTCTATCGGTTCAATGGGACCCCCATTTATATAATATCTAAATGGGAGTTCCATTGAACCGATCGAACTCACCAGATCTTAATCTGATGAATAGTTTTTGAGTTATTCGTGATAATTTTACTAGTTTGAAGTCTTTCTTTTTTATTAAAGGCTAAATTATCATTATTATATATGCGCACACGCGAATACACGCACCTTACACCTTTTTTTTTATTTTCAGATTGGGTAGTGAATCTCACAAATCAAAACAAGTACACAAAACAAAGCCGATATGGCGAGAACGATTCAACCTTTATTTATATGAAGACAGTTATTTGGAGGTCAACGTATGGCACAAAACAAAACAAAAAAATTTCATGGGCAGGTAAGTTACAAAAATTATTTTTAAATTATTAGTGTTTAAAAAAAAATTAAATAATTTAATTTCAAATAATATTATTACTTTCTACTGTATTTTTAAAAAGAACAGACGCTAACGGTAACATTATTAGTATCAACGCAAAAAAGTGAAATCCTTTTTTGGGACGTATAATATTTTTTCTGTGGCATGTAGTAGTTGTTTAAAATGAACGTTATGTGATTATATCAACTTAGATGGTCCTTATTGAAACGGTATCTGTTAAAAAAACATATATTTGTTTATTTATAGTAGCTTGATATAAAATTATACTTGAAGTTCTCTAAAAAATATGAGTTTGTAAAAATATTAAATATATTAAATAAAATAAAATTGTATGTTATGTAACGAATTGGTTTTTTACTATATACTTTTTATTAAATGCATCGTGTTACACCTACACTAAATTGATCTGGATATTTCGACGTGCATTTTGTTATTTTATTGTAAAATCTACACTTTACTACTAAGTTACATATATATTTCCTATCTAAATTGTACTTTTATAGCGAATAAAAACTATATTTTGTAGTAAACAACATTTTAAAGTCATTTAGAAAATTCACACAAAAATTTTATATGCGTTTAGTTTTTTTACATTTAGCCATTTCTTAGGATTCTCCACAGGTAAAATGTTACAACCGAATTTGATTCAATAACACGACGTCCACACGCTTTAGTCCATAAAGCTATATAGAAAAATATATACTTTAATGGTTTGAACCCACGTGAGTACGTCGAAAAAACTTTTAATTTGTGTGAATAACATTTTAATATATCCACCTATAATAATAGTCAAAATTTACTTTCAAATATATATAATTTATGAGAAGAATGATTTCATATATGTATAGTGTTCGACTTTGATCTATGTCGTTCCTTTTTTTGTACCATCACGCTATTAACTACCTACGTATGTACTTGTTTTACAAAACTTTAAAATAAGATGTTACATTATTTCTACATTTTATTAAAACATATTTATTTCTTCATTAGATGCGTGATAAATCTGTCACAATTGGAAAAAGAACGAACACATGATCTATGGCAGAATTTAGATTGTGGTTACGGCTCAGTCCACCTACTTGTCACACTAAGTGGATCAGATAGGTGTACAAATCCTGATAACGTCCTCTCAACAACTAATGGCATTCACAATGACACTCCTAAAGATGACAAGTTCGTAAGTAAACACAAATCACTGAAGTACTTATTTATATCATCATCATTATAGTAATACGCGAGAAACTTTGTACCCCTTTTTATAATAATTATATTCGAAGGAGAAGTATCAAATCTTATATGCTTAAATATTGTTGAATATGGAGTACAGTAAGCCAGTATATTTTTTATTCATATATTAGGATTAGCAACGCGTATTACGTACACTTTAACGAAATTATTAGTGCACTGGAAATCCAAAACAAAAAACTACAATTGCACCGCTATGACGCAGTAGTGACGCATATCACGTGGGTGCAAAACCCTTTCGAAAGAATGTTAAAATGTCATTCCTGTCTAGTTAAACAAGGTCCGATATTGGATTTTGCTCCTCTAAATACTAAATAGACAGAAAATACTCATATAACCTTTTAACGGTTTACTCTTGCTAACTTCTCCGGAAAATTATATATTAGTAACTTTGTATAGTAATATGAATATTTTAATATATTTAAATAAATGATTAATAGACCTGTTATAAACGAGAGATCTCATAAATTGTTTTTTTAATTTTTTGCATATTTATAAAGCTTAACATTAATTGCTGTCTCAACGTAACTTGAACAAAAAAACACAGAATTACATAAAATTTACTCGAGGTCTCACCAGTCTACATAGACTACTCGTATATGATGTTTATCATTTTGCGTTATACTCGTAAAGAATACGCACAGAATTTGTATTTTTTGAAGCTAGTCTAAGATGAGGCCTTCACATATCCTTCGCTTGAAGACTAGAACTTAGATAAATTTAAATTTAATAATGAAGGCCTATAATTTATGGAATTAAGGTACTCATATTATGAATATTAATGAATATAATGTCGACAAAAGAATCTCTTCGAAACGGTTTGTTGGAGTGCGCAAATAGAAAAAAAATAATGTATATATATAATCCGCCTATCTTTTAAAGATGATTCATAATACCCATTTTTATAATTTTAAAATATATTTATTCCTTATAGCAATAAATGCGTGTATGTAAGAATTGCTCTTCACATCATATTAATTAGATGAATAAATTAAGTAAATAACGAAGAAGTGGAGACCCTGTTGATTCGTTGTCTTAATATAATGTATACAGCTTTATATAAAAACTAGCTTTCCACCCGCGGCTTCGCCCGCGTGAAATTCGGTTATATCGCGCGACATGGTAAGGAGTAACCTATAGTCTTTCCGAAGGTTTAGACTATTTGTCAAAATTGGTTAAGTGGTTTAGGTGTGAAAGTTGTAAACAGTTGAACAATTTTACATGATTTTATGTTTGACAATAAGGAACTTCCATACAAACTTTCATCCCCTATTTCAATCCCTCCACCACTCGTTTCGCGATAAAAAGTATCCTATGTCCTTTCTCAAGTTCAGTTCTATGTTCGTACCGAATTTCATCAAAATCGGTTCCGTGGTTTAGGCGTGAAAGCGTAACAGACAGACAGACAGACAGACAGTTACTTTCGAATTTGTAATATTAGTAAGGATGTATATCAATTGATAGATAATAGGAAATATTTAGTTTATTAATAAATTTATATATCTAATGCATTTCTAGTGAGTGTAGTATAAAAATGCTGGGCATTACAATAAACTTCAACTGTACCAAATTTCATACTCTCCTGTCCGCAAATTCATCATAAAAATGGGTCCAAAGTTTTCCTTCCCTTGTTAATATACTCGTATATTAACAAACATGCGTAATAAGGTTTTGGCGAGATAGTGTAATTTTTTGTTGCAGGGCGAGGATGGTGATTGTCAAAATTATGTAAGTACTTATATATTATACCTACAGTTTTGTTTATTTATTTTGAATTAATCTGAAAGATATATAAATAAATAAATAAAATAAATAAGTATTTGCCATGATTTCGTCACATCGTCGCTCTTGTTTATACTCAAAAATTGATACTAGGCACCTTGTTAATCATACTTAGGTAATTAGTACTCACGAGATGAGTAAAAATACCTACATATTTTAAATATCAGTGTGTTAATGAATTATTATAACTGATTACAATCATATCTTTACGTATTCGTGCTTATATTGATTTATACTATATGTTGTTCTGACTCCAATGGGCTCTTAAATTAAATCATGTTTAACTAGAGGGACCGCCCTTGCTCGCTTCATTCGCTAACCGCCGCTTGCAACAATAAAAAAACCAAAAAATTTAAATATCCAGCTAATATGCAATTATTTTCTTTTGCTAATATGTAATTATTACGTTTATCACCGCACACAGGGGCAAAAAACGATTGTATACTCATATAGATAACTCCTATACCTGGAGAAGGTTATTTTCCATGGTGACATTGGCATACCTCCACAAATTACACAAAAAAAAAGTAATAAATTATTTTAAAAAGAAATTTAGGGATATTTTTTAAAATATCTCTTAAACTATTTTCTGATTATTCTGATCATCCTCGCAAGGACGTTGATCTGGTACAATAATGTAAATATTAAATTATTATCTATCGATCCAGACATGTGTCCAGATATTCGAGCAAGAAGTGTGTCAAAATAGTGTTACAACATTATGTTACATTGATTAATAGATATATATGTAGGTAAAACTAATAAATGTACCTATGTTAGTAAATATAGAATAAGTTTGTAAGACATATACCTATAGATATAGGTACGTATTGATATAACCTACATGTACCTAAGTGAATATATTATTTAATGAGAATTGACTAAATTTCCTTCAAATAAACTTTATAATACTACTAGCTTTCCGCCCGCGGCTTCGCCCGCGTGGAATTCGGTTATATCGCGCGACATGGTAAGGTCCTACAGTCTTTCTCGAGATCTAGACTATTTGTCAAAGTTGGTTAAGTGGTTTAGGTGTGAAAGTTGTAAACAGTTGAACAGTCTTACATGATTTTATGGTTGGCAATAAGCAACTTCCATACAAAATTTCATATCCTATTTCAACACCCTTTCCACAATTTTTTCGCGATAAAAAGTGTCCTATGTCCTTTATCAAGTTCAGTTCTATCTTCAGCACCGAGTTTCATCAAAATCGATTCAGTGGTTTTAGACGTAAAAGCGTAACGAGACGAGACAGACAGAGTTACTTTCGCATTTATAATATTGTAGGATTTACAATGTTGAGGTAAGGACATCTCAATGTCACAATAACTTGTAATCAATCAATCAATAAGGTCAAATATAATACAATATTTTAAGTATACGTTATGCCAAAATTTAATATAGAATGCCATTATACTAGGACCGCGCCAGCCGTGGAACTAATTTTACGTGCAGTTTTTTGAAAATTTAAGAGCAAAATTAACAATTTGCCAAAACGTAATCATCATACAAAAGATGTTCCTATTTTCTCAATGTTTATATGGATTAGCTCTTTGAATAATAAGTTTCTTGTTTATGAATATAAATATAAATTTGATATTACCCCACTTATCAAATCCCAAATAATTGAATATATTCACAGCACGAACTCAAAATGTCCTCAACAGGGCATCTAGGATGAATAATAATTTTAATCGTGTTCCTTTTTAGTTTATTTCTTAAAAGCCATTTCTTGTTTTTAAAAGACATACATGTTACATTCTATTATATTATACTTAGTTCGTCTAAAATCACAGGGGTATGTATGAATTTAATTATTTTACATGCCAATTAAACTTTTGCAGGGTGGTAGGAGGTTCGTCCTCAAGTGCAGCTCACGACCACTATCATGTCAAAGACGAACCGCCAAATATCTTGTGATGTGTTCCAGTTCGATGGCATGTAAATGGGTTTTCCTCCCACCCATTCTTTTCCCAAAATGTGGTGGTTTCCGATAACGGACTACTACATTTATCCTCCCCTTCCGTCTCTATCCTCTAGGTTGGCAACGCATCCTACAACATCTCTGGTGGTGTGAATGTTCATGGAGCGAAAGGTAACCACTTACCATCAATTTGGAGTACTTCACGCTCGTTTGCCATCCGTTATTCATAAAAAAAAAACTTTTAATGTGGTATTCTAAGTATCATAATATAAAAACGCTGTAGAATTTTAAATATATTTTATCAGATAAAAGAAATTACCACATTTTGTACAATAAAAAAAAACATTTGTATAATAAAAAGTTTTTCAGCAATGGTACAGACTTAACAATTTAAGTGAAGAGTCCGGTCAACTAACAGTCGCATCCACGGAGCAGAGGCCTAAGTGCACGAATATCAGTGGCAACGTTAATGCTTTGCGTCTTGGAGCTTGATAATTCCAAGGGGCAATCGCACACCATACGTGGCACATCTGAACCTAGTGGAATAAGAACTTTATTGTGAGTATTGATAAAACTAATAAAAATATAATTATACGATGCCTGTCCAAAAGTATTACGATTTTTGTGCTTTTTAAAAATATTTTATTTATTCATTCATATTGTCCCATTCAAAGCCCAGCAGGCGAATTGTTTCCAATCCCTCGAAGCACTCACAGAAATACTTTTGTGGTGCTTGTTTATTCCCTCGACAGTCTTTATCATACTTTACAGTGGCTTGTAAATTAAAATTAACTTCACTAACTATGGGAGAATAAACGTACAGCTTACATAAATAGAATAATTCGTCGACCTTTCATGAGTTTAATTTAAATATAATATAGTTTAGAGTTAGATGATATAAGATTATAATCATTATTGCTTGTTTTTTGTTAACATTTATTGTAGATATACTTAAGTAGAAGGTTATTTTGTCTAGCTGTTCTTCATTTTACTGACGGGTAAAACCCAGTAGTAGTTCTTTTATTTAAGAGCAAGTTTGATTTTTATGCGTCACCAACAAGAAGAAGACGTTCATGTTATATCGCGATCTTGAAACAAGTTTTTGCAATTCTTTGAATTTATATACTTGTTATAATTATTTTTATAAATAAAGAAATTGGTTACGGTTTTACCACTAGTGTTTTCCTTGTGCGTAAGTATATCGTGTCAATGTTGTATAATGAAGCAACAAATACCTTACGTCGACGTCCAGATATTAAAATGACGATTGAATCTTTATATTAATTATTAATTAAGGAAATCAGTAACTTAAAACTTAAGCATTTTTTTTTATTTTTTTATTTACCAAATATCTTATGATGTGTTCCGGTTCGATGGCATGTAAGCCAGGTTTTTCCATTCCCACCCATCCTTTCCCCAAAATGTGGTGGTTCCGAGAACGGAATACTACATTGTCCTCCTCTTCCATCTGTATCCTCTAGGTGGGCAACGCATCTACAACATCTCTGGTGTTGTAGATGTTCATGGGCGAAGGTATCCACTTACCATCAGGTGGTCCTTCTGCTCGTTTGCCATCCGTTATCCATAAAAAAAAAAAAAGACGAAATTGATACACTTTAGGATTTTTTTTAAATACGCTTTAGGGAAGGGTATTTTACAACAAATTACCTTTAAAACTCCGCAACTATTTTAATTTACATATATTTATATATGGAATAAGTACACTGCTAGTTTTCAGTCATAATTTTAAAGTGGATACTCCCAAAGATACCATTTTCGTGAATATTATAGTATAATAACTGATCGTATAGTTCCGTATATGCGATATCTTGATTTTTGTAAGCCAACAAAAAATGCTTATCAAGTTGAAAAACAATTTAACAATGAGTTTTATGTTTTACTGCATAGCTAGTCTAGTCTTTGTTGTCTAAGAGACAATTAATTTGAGCCATTTCCATATTTCTTATACTTAGCTTATTTGGTTCCATAGAATTCTAATGCAAATGTTCTAAACGTCCTAATTTTTGAGTGTCAACAAAAATTTTCCAATTTCCTATTTCCTTACTTTTACATTTTAGTTGGTGTAGACAAAGTTTTATTCAAATTCAGCCAGCACCAGATTTAAACCAATAAAAAATGAAAAACTTACTAGAATGTTACTATTGTTACATCGTCATAGTTTTTTTTAAAATCAAAGTACGGACACACTTTTTTTTTTTTTTTTTTTTTTTTTTTATGGATACCGGATGGCAAACGAGCAGAAGGACCGCCTGATGGTAAGTGGTTACCTTCGCCCATGAACATCTACAACACAAGAGATGTACTAGATGCGTTGCCAACCTAGAGGATACAGATGGAAAGGGAGGATAATGTAGTAGTCCGCTATCGGAACCACCACATTTTGGGGAAAGGATGGGTGGGAAAGGGGAAAACCTGGCTTACATGCCATCGAACCGGAACACATCATAAGATATTCGGCGGTTCGTCTTTGACATGATAGTGGTCGCGAGCCAGACGGACTGCCTTCTTAGTTTTATATACGTAATGTGTATTTACGTATATTACTCATATATTTGTGCATATTGTTACACATCCATATTATTCATGATAAAACTGAAGTCACATATTATATGTTAAACAGCTTTATAATATATTGTAAAAATAATAAGATATACACACTTATATACTTTAAGAGATTCATTATAAAAGCAAGAATTAGTACTTCATTTTATAATCAAGCTCTTAAAATATATAAAAATAAATATTTTTTTTAGCGGCGTAAATGACGTCACTTCAGCACTAGACATTACCGTCTATGATGAATCTATACTGCAATCGATGAAATGTGAAACTATTGGCAAAATATCAATACCACTTTTAAGAATAAGCAACAATGAGAAAAAATGGTATGCCCTTAAAGACCGATCGAAACGACACAACGCAAGAGGGAATTGCCCTCGAATTTTATTGGAAATGTCACTTACATGGAATCCGGTAAATTAACATTTATTAAAAAAAAAAACAAACTTGCAAATAAGTGCATCAACCTTTAAACTTTATTTTTTTAATTACAAATATAATACATGATTAATATTTTCCAGATAAAAGCATCATTGCGTGTATTAAGCCCTAAGGAATTAAAATACGTTCAGAAACCAGCCAAATTCGATATACCACTCATATATAGCAACTTATTGTTTATTAAAGACATATTTAAGGTGTTTCAAATCGGAAACGAGCATTTAAAGTAAGTCGATTATTCTATTGTTTTGCCTAATGCATATTTATCGACGTTTATCATATTTCTATTTTCAATTTTCGAGTCGGTGAACTTAAATTGTCCCAAAATATTAGTAGTATTAATGAACTTTTCAGGTTATTGAACTTATAAAATGAATTTCTGACAATTATTCATGTTTCCGATATTTTCTTTGAAATATAAAGAGGTCTAATAACTGTTGCAATATTGTACTTTATATGTTATCATATAAGTACACAGTAATTGAGAGATTTATATACGATATTCGATTCGATTGCATCGAGTCCGCAATTCTTTTATGGGACAATGTGTATACTTTTATAATAGGATCCCAGAAAACGTCCGAGAACTTTCCATTTTACAATTTAAAAAAATTGTAAAAAGACGTTTGTGTGTTAAAGGTTATTACCTAATTAGTGATTTTATAAATGATAACACACCTTGGGAATGAAATGCTCGCTCCAGTCTGTTTCAAAGGTATCATTGCCAATAATAAAGAATTGTAAATCATTGTTCCCGCTGAGTTTCTTGCGCCGGTTCTTCTCAGGTCTGAGGCATTAAATTTAGTGAACCGGTGGTAAATTATTTGACGTTCAAAAAATGAAGCTTGTAACTTCTTATTTTATTCAAAATTATTTGACTTTGACTTTGACTTTGACTTTGATAAAACAAATAGCACACGCATTAAAGCGGTTTAAAAATATCTGTATAAAATAGTTCTTAAAATTATTACACACTGTACGATTATGGTACTCAAATATTAAATGTAATATTAGAACAGGATATCTTTATATTATATAATTAAAAATATATATTTATCATAGACGATTATTCGAGTGGGACAACCAAGAACTTTCAGCTATGGCACTGATCGGGTGGCTATGCTTTTGGTACTTCTTCCGGATGTGGATGACGCCACTTTTACTAGCCTTACCTTTTGCACACTATTGGCTTTTACAAAGAAGTAAGTAATTCATTATTTATAAAGTTCTTCCATTGCATAGGCACAAACGTGCGACTGTAAACGCGACAGATTGTGGGCTAGATTTCCACTCCAGGAAAAGGAATTTTTCATTTCCTGGATTTGATAACAAAGGCAAATCGCGGCGTTGAGTTCCGTCACTTAGCACGGAATGTCTCATTTGGCGGAAAGTGGGGAAAGGAGTGTTGTAACACTAGGTTCCCTCTACCTACCCTGCTATATGCGGGATACAGCGTGAAGCTATGTATGTATGTAGCAAAAAGTTATGCGGTAATGCACAAAAAAACTGCCGAATTGATAATTTCCTCCTTTTTAGAGTCGAAATATATGTAACTTGTGGAAAAACTATTTGTTTACTAGTTATTTTAATTTGCTATTCACGCTTTTTTTTTTTTGATTTTGTATACTATTATAAAAATATCAAGTACGCACTTTTAAAGAATGCATTGTGATAAAGCGAAAAATACAGATTATTTTTATTAAATGTTTTATTATATCATCATTAACGATTTATTTATTACAGACAACAGTTCTATAGTACCCATACAACAAGTAGATGACGATTACACAGACGAGGAGCCGGAAGTAAAGGTAATTGATTGTTTATATGAAAACTTTATATTTTGTTTTTACTTGTACATTTTTTATTTATGTATAATTATAATAAAATTAGTTGATACTTAAAATTTCGTTTGCGTGTACTTCATGTTTCTTGTCGTACCACTTCTATTTAACATTCACATTAAAACTCGACCCCAATTCACCGTCTCTACCACAAAAAATATATTTCCAGCATATGATATTCAATATGTCGTTAGCCGATCGTGAACATGAAACGCAGGCATATTGAATTCTAGCCATCTTACACTAGTCACATCATTCAAAGCTCAACGTTTGACTTGATCATAATACCAATTAAGATACAGAAGAAATGACCCAAGTGTAGATGCATTAATGAATTTACTTTCGTAATTTAATTATATTATTAAAAGTGCTTATTAAATTTATTCAATATATTATTATTTATTTAGTAACTAAAATTTAATAGTCATAAAAAGACGTGACTTGCATTATGTTAATCGACAAGACTGAAAAATATTTGCGGTTGTATATTTATGTAATGGCCACCTCAGTCTATTTCTTACAAAAATATTCAATATTTCCTTTAAAGTTATATTATGTACTAGTTATAATTATAAGTTCTTTTTTAAACTAGTAATTTTTTTTTTTTTTAAATTTATTTTTTTTTAAATTTAAGAAGAAGTAATTTTTTTTTTTTTTTTAAATTTATATTTTTTAATTCTTTTTAAAATACTATTATTTCTTCTTCTTAGCATTTATCCCTATTATTACTATTATTTCTTCTTCTAAATTACTATTATTTCTTCTTCTTAGCATTTATCCCGGCTGGCTGTATATTTAGTACTATTACTGTGTATTTAGTACTATTACTAGTACTATTAATAAGATATTAATTTCTCATTTCTTTTAATTACACAAGTAATAACTTACTACTTCTTAAATTAAAGTTTTTAATTAAGGGAATAAAAGTCTCAATTAAAATGAGTCTAGTTAGTTTTAAATAAAATCGAAATATAGGTATTTGTAGTTTATTTTTATTTGGTGCAATAGCAATGACAATGTAGAGCTGCGGTACTTATAGGATAGATAACTAAAGTATATACATAATCGTAATTAGTCATATACGAGTAAATGAGGTCATCCTGGCATGTGGGGCAATGTCTAATTGTAAATACGATTGGTTGTGGGTTTGAACCCCAGTCGAGGAAGTAACTATATTTAAATTATTTTCATTTCTTCGCTCTGGTCAGAAAAAGCATGACGTTGTGTGTTGCTACTCAACGAGACATATAAGCACTTTGTTTACTGAAAATTGATAGCTCTACTCAATTACACAAATTTTCGTAAACAAATATACAAAACCTTCCTTGGTAAGATAAAAAGCCCACGATTACCTTAACATAATGAATATAAAAAATGTAAACGGAAATATTTTTTTCTTCTTCAGGACGACAAAACAATAAAAACACGAATCAACGAACTTCAAGATCTCACTTTTACAATAAAAAATGGAATCGATTACGTCGTATCGCTGTTGGAAAGGATAAAAAAGTTAGTATATTGCTTTTAAAGAATAAACTTTGTCTTATTATAAATTATATTCGATACTTTATTACTTAGATAATTCAAATATGGTCATCAATCATGCAATAAGTATAATTATATCTCTATTTATGTTGTCTTTATTTCTTCTAATTTTACTAGTACGCTATTGATGATTTATTTTTCAAATGTTTTTTTGTTATTCGTTGTTGCTATCATATATTATTCTCTAATCTATTCTTTTTGGTGGTAGGAGGTTCGTCCTCCGTCTGGCTCGCGACCACTATCATGTCAAAGACGAACCGCCAAATATCTTATGATGTGTTCCGGTTCGATGGCATGTAAGCCAGGTTTTCCCCTATCCCACCCATCCTTTCCCCAAAATGAAATGTAGTGGTTCCGATAGGGGACTACTACATTGTCCTCCCCTTCCATCTGTATCCTCTAGGTTGGCAACGCATCTACAACGCCTCTGGTGTTGTAGATGTTCATGGGCGAAGGTAACCACTTACCATCAGGTGGTCCTTCTGCTCGTTTGCCATCAGTTATCCATAAAAAAAAAAAAAAAATATATTATAGGAAAACATTTAAAAATATTTGACTTTAAAATTGTCATTTGCATTTTCTTATCAACAGTTGGGTATATTTTTAGTATATAAATATATTTTATATGCGATTGATGATAAATGGTAATCGCCAATTAATACGACTTATAATAAGGAAGTTATATGTTCACAAAAAGAGTGGAAATTTTTAAAATCACGTTGGTGATGGATGTACAATATTTAACACGGCAAAAACATAGACACATAATGGATGATTACGTCATGCAAAAAGTTCATATTATAATAGAAGACGTCATTTCAGGGCTCCTTCATTTTTATTATTTAAATTTTATTTATAAACATATTACGAGTGCAATGACGCAAAACTCCATCTCAGAAACAGAAGGCTAATGACTTTTTAATAACCAATATTGATTCTAAGATATTTTGTTTATTTATTGAAACGTAATTACATACTTATAATGCCTGTCGTGGCGCAGAGGCACAAGTGTGCGACTGTAAAGTGACAAGTTGTGGGGTCGATCCACTCCAGGAAATGTAGTATTTTCATTTTCTGGGTTTGTTAACAAGGCAAAGCGCGGCGTTGAGTTCCGCCACTCAACACGCAATGCCTCAATCTGGCGGAAAGTACGGATATACGTAACGGATTTGTTGAAAGAGAACGGAGTGTCTTAACACTAGGTTCTCAGGTTCCCTCTGCCTACCCTGCTATATGCAGGATACAGCGTGAAGTTAAAAAAAAAAAAACATCTTATAACAATATTTTCCAAGTTTTCTACATATATAAAAATCTTTAAGTCTGGCAACCTTGGCTTTTAAGAGATATTTACTTAGGACCATAAAGGTTATATACGAATACATACTTGCAAGAATAAACAGGTGTTATATTTTGTTTCGTTAATCATATATATTTATAACTCTAATTTAATTACCAACACGACAAGCAATTCAGACAGAAACGCTAATCGCGCTAGTCAGTTATTTTTTGTTATATTTATATTAAAATCTTTTTTTCGCAGCTTGGTGAACTTCAGCGTGCCTTATTTAAGTTACTTAGCTATTGTCGCTTTGATAGCCCTTTCAGTGGCCTTCAATGTGATACCAGCAAATTATTTGTTTATGGCGTTTGGTAATTATTATTTTTATTATTTACTTCACTTTCCTACTATATTAAATATAGGAACCAATAATCCTAAAAATAGAGTTTGATATCTTTACGTATACGTTTTTAAAATAAAACATATAAACTTATAAAAATAAATATTATTTATTTTTTTATTACTTATATATAACGTCATAAGTAAATGTACCATTAGTAAAAGTAATAATACAAAGTGTATAATTAAATCTATAACTGTAAGGAAGGTTCTTAAAATAAAGTTTTTGATATATTTTATTTGTTTTGAAGGTATTGTAAAGTTCGGGCGTAAATTTTTGAATCCGAAGAGAATACCAAACAATGATATTTTAGATTTCATATCTCGAGTTCCTGATAATGAGATTTTTGTAAGTAATATCTAGTCTTTATTTATTAAAATAATTAGATGTCATCGTGGCGCTATGAGACTGTGTTCGACTTTAAACGATTCTCCAAGGTGCTCTTGTAAAACAAAGTGTGGTAGTGCCATCCCTTGACATGCCATGTTTTCATTTCGAACGAAAAATGCAAAAGAGTTAGGATCATTACATTCTAGGATATTAGGATCTCTCTGATTAACTTGCTATGCGGGTATAAGCGTGAAGCTGTTTAACAATTATTATTATTCAAGGCAGCATTTTTGCAATGTCGATTTTTGACTTTATGTATTTATTGTTTGCATCTTGACGATTTATCCAAAGCAGAGTAATTAGAGAGGACCTAATGTAAAGATACTCCACTCCGCTCTCCAAATTTTTCTGCCTCCCTGAGAGAAAATTCGCTGCGTGAAGATGAAAATAATTAAGAGATATATAAACGTATATTATATTTGTTGTCAAATCTCGAAAGGGAATCTTTTGCGTCCTCGTATGAACATTGGCTTGTATGTTAGTGTTTCCCCTAATAAATTTTAGAACATAATAATTCCAAAAAATTATGGACGATATGTTCAAAGGTGATGTGACAATAAATATATAAAAGCTTAATAAACAAGATAAACAAAAGCAATGCTTTACATGAATATTTGAACAATGAATTAAAATTTAAAAATATGTATGTTCTGTAGCATCATATGTCGCATAACCATTTTAATTAACACTTCAGAAACAATTTTTATAAAAACAAATTCCAGGTAAGTGCGAAAAATTCTAAAAATTGACAGGTTTTGCTTTAATGATGTTTTTATAAATGTCAAATCAATATATTTTTTTTGCTCCAGAAACAATGGCGTGAGTTAAAAGTTCCTGAACCAACTTTGAATCATCATGTTGATACAGCTAAATGTAGATAGCAATATAAAACCTTTTTTTATGCAAATATATGTATATATTATATATAGAACTCTTTGAACTTGAAGTTCGATATAGGAGAAGCAGGGTAAAAAGAGTATATTGCGTGAGCAATAATTATTTTTTTTTTAATTAAATAAAAACATGGGTAGTACCAAGAAATGAATAATTTATTATATTTATTAATCATATGATGTGATGAGATGTTACAATGATAAAATTAGTTAGATGATTTTATAAAAAAATCCGATACAAATATAAAGTCTGTTGATTACAAACGCTCAAACAAATACTTGCCTTTAGTACATATGTATAAGATTTACCAATTTATTATAATTTTATATTATATTTCTTTATTATTAAGAAAATCAATATGGTTCACTTATAGAACTGGCGATTTTTGATGTATGCTCTTTATACTCTTGATTGGGTTCTGGTACGCCTAATTCTTTCAAATATTTCTTTTAATAAAAAAAAAAGATTTACATATTATAACATTTATTAAAAAGTGAGATCACACTTTGTACTTTTAATGTGTCGCCATTTTATATTATAATATTAGAGATTGAGTAAGTTTTCGAGAATAAGTTCTTTAGAGTGCCCTTGCCTTTATCGATGGCGGCACACCTCCCTTCAGCCTCTTTAGTCTCAAACTCCAAAGACTTGTTACGATAAATTTATCTGATTTGTGGCTAGACTTGCCAGTAGGTGCAAAGTACGCTAAAAATGTGGGATTATAAATTCTCATGTATGTGGATATTATTGTTTATAAGAAAGTTAGAAATTTATTAATAAATCTGCAATTTATTAAAATAGAAAAGATTTTTATTCCTTTATCTAAACCCACAGTCTGTAAAGAAGGTTATCGTGGTGCAGTGGGACAACGTTTCTGATTGTAAATAGTTAGTTGTGATTCTAGTCTACTATGAAGGCAACGAGTTCCGCCACGCCACGGAATTGTATTCTAGTGTAAATATGAAATCAATCAAACGTACCAATATTTTGTTATCCGGCACTCTCGAAAGGAAATCTATAATGTCATTATTAGACATTCTGTTTGGATTTAAATATTTTCATAAATTTATAGGGACACTCCGAACAATATTTTTTTTTATGGATAACTGATGGCAAAACGAGCAGAAGTGACTCTCACCTGATGGTAAGTGGTTACTCACAGAACATTTCCATAACACCAGAGGCGTTGTGGGAGATGCGTTGCCAACCGAGGATACAAATGGAAGGGGAGGAGAATGTAGTAGTCCGCCATCGGAACCACTACATTTTAGTGGAAAGCGATGGGTGGATAGGAAAAACCTGGCTGATACGCCATCGAACCGGGAACATCATAAGATATTTGCGGTTCGTCTTTGACATGATAGTGGTCGCGAGCCAGACGGAGGACGAAACCTCCTACCACCAAACATTTTTTTACTTAGTGAGTAACATTATTACTTAGTGAGTAAAAACGTATATATATTAAAAAAATGATATTTAACAATATTAATTAACAATAAATACTAAAAATTAAGTGATCTGTTTAAATCTTAACTAGGACCATCAGGAGATAATTGAATGGAACTAAGTATAAAACGGCAGACGCAGCTATTAAACAATAGATTGATACATAAGTCAGGAATGGCACTTTAAAAGTTATTAAACTGAAAATAATAAAAAAGAACATTATTTTGTCTGCTGTGTATGTGAATATTTTTGATAAATGATCAATCCTTAATAATTTAAAATTTATTGAAACAAAAAAAATGATTCTTTTTTTAAATACGAGACATTTTGAATCTATATAAAAACAATATTGTCATTTATATTTTGATTACATTATTTTATTGTTACACTGAGATATATTTTTTTTACCTTTGCAGTCTTTCTATATATGATACAATAAACTCGATACCATCTATGATAGTAAAGGCCATATTGTATATTTCTTGTATTTTTCCAGTAACAGACCATTCGTCCTGAAATAAGGTAAAAAAGTATAACAATATACGTATACCCATTATAAAAATAAAATGGCATAAAGTGTTAATAATTAATATATCAATGACAATAGGCTATTATATAGATAATAATGAACTAAGGATTTCGTAATACACGGTGAAGTTTTATTACATAAATATTTATGTAATAAATCTCAAATGAAAAACGTGTGGACTTTTTTCTATTAAACATAATAAAATTTATATATATTTTTTTTTATGGATAACGGATAGCAAACGAGCAGAAGGACCACCTGATGGTAAGTGGTTACCTTCGCCCATGGACACCTACAAAACCAGAGATGTTGTAGATGCGTTGCCAACCTAGAGGATACAGATGGAAGGGGAGGACAATGTAGTAGTCCGCTATCGGAACCACCACATTTTGGGGAAAAGAAGGGTGGGAAACGGGAAAACCTGGCTTACATGTCATCGAACCGGAACACATCATAAGATATTTGGCGGTTCGTCTTTGACATGACAGTGGTCGCGAGCCAGACGGAGGACGAACCTCCTACCACCAAATAAAAATTAAAAAATGCCAATGAAAGCGTTAAATGAATGCAGAGAAATTCGATTACTGAAAAGTCATTACTTTCGAAATTGGAAAGTTGACGCTCAGTCTCAATCACAAATGAATCGGTGAGTGCAGAAATAACATAAGTCACAAAAAATGCAAAAAATCGTAATCGATTTAAACTAGCTGAGAAAGGCAAGTTATACACTTTTTTCTCCCTCCTGCAAAATTTGAAAATCCAGACTTACGTTGTTTCTGCACTCACCGATTCAAATGTCCTGTACGATTTAAATTATTTTTTTCTGTAATTTACTATAAGTATAATCAAATATTTATCAAGAAAAAGTTGTATGTATAACATTTTTTTTTGTTAATGATTTTTTTTTTGAGGTATATAGGTATATTTTTTTGCTTCACGTTGTTATACGATATAAAACCTTTTATATATAAAACCTTTCCATTTTACAATATTATCTGCATATGTTTACAACTAGAGGACAAAAAATATTACTTTAGAATTCACATATATACGTCGATGGGGATTACCTAAGCGTAAACATAGGTAAAAAATTGTAATTATTGACTAACCTTACTGTCTAATTCTTGGTCGTTTGCATGTTCTTGTATTGTATAGGTACTATCTGCAAAAATGTCATTATTATTATTATATTTTAAAAAAACAATACCACATATATAAAATAAAAATACCTTTCTGTCTATTTAGGATTCCGTTGAAAATAAATGGTAATAAGAATATTAGAGGTATTGCCCACACGCAGAGATAGAAACAAACTATTAACCAGCAAAGCAATACGAAAAAGGAAAATTCCTTGTCATCCCATTCAAACAAGCGCCTGAAATTTTTAATAAATGAAATATTTTTTCCTACGGCTATTTGTATGTCTAGCATATAGCAACCTTGCTATCGTGGACAGAGAGAACTCAAGATTAAAGCCTCTATTCACCACTTCCCGATGAATTTCGAAATCTGGCGTGAAGAGTGTCGAAATCGTCGAACACCGCGATTTGTTTTGAAAAATTTTGTTGTGGAAATGTTGGAAAAAAAAGAACAATTTTATAATAATGACTGTGCCAAGTGGGAATCGAAACCACAACCATCGCATTTTAGCCAAACTGTACTACATCTCGTTCGGGTGAAACCAAAACGCCGTATTTCCGCCCCCGTTCTGGGTGGGGAGCGGAGTATTTTGATAAAGGGATCTTAGCTGCTATGCGAAGAAAAAGTGTAAAGCAAATCTAAATAAAAAATATGATCCGATAGTAAATTATGCCATGAACACTGAAAAGTAAAATTTTGTTGTTAGTATTCATCACGTTTCATTTTATGTTTTTTTTTTCATAAATATTTTTAATTTTAACAAGTACCTATATATTATTCATTATATTAAGCTCAAATATATAAATATTTTATTATATTTACTTTCTAAACATCAACATTTGAGAAAATAGTATATATAAAAAGTCAATTGTTTGCTCACTTATAGTAATGGTTTACTTCCTCCAAAAAATTCAGAAGGTCTGATACATATTTAATGTTCTTGTAAATAAGTGGAATGTCAAACTTAGCCGGTTTCTTTATATATTTTACTTCCTTAGATTGAAATAATTTAATAGTAGCTTTTACCTGCAAAATAAGAAACGAATGAAAGTACATAATTTAACGGACCTATAATATATAGGTGCCTAGCACTTTGTAGTCTAGCACATAACATAAGCGCAATGCCAAGAAGTTTTACTTCGTAACTTGTAAAAATGAAAAAAGAAATATTTTACTTCCTTTAAATAAAGTAAAATGTGAGAGATTTAAAAACACGGAAGTGCGCCAAATTTGGTCGTACATGGCTAACTCAAATTAAAAAAAATATATAAATATAGATTTTCAGTATTATTTTAACAAAATTAATGACTTATTTTAATATCATTAATAAAATAAAATATTAATAAATGTTTATATTATATTTAACTGATAAAGAAATAAATCTTACTGGATTAAAAACAAGAGACATCTGTAACAGTATCCTGGGACAGTTTCCTTTGGCATTGTTTCTTTTACTTCTATCTTTTAAGGCATACCACCGAGTTACTCCATTTGATATTCTAAGCAGCGGTATGGATACTTTACCAATTGAATCATGTAAAATAGCGTCTGTTATCGAGCTGTCGTATACTTTTAGATCTAAAGTTGAAGAAACATCGTAAACTTTACTTAAAATATGAATTAAAATTATATTAGTAGGTAATAGGTATATTTTTATTTTATTTATTTATTTATTTAGATCCACCAGTGATGATTACAATACATATATTACAAAGTAGAAAAATACAGATTAAAGCAAAGCTAATTGCACTATCTTTTAAGGTGGATACAGCATGCATTTCAATAATTTCAACTGTTCAAATAATTATTTAAAATAAACACACAATGAAAAACAGTAACCAAACAAAATAATATAGAAGTTAGATTACAATATATAAAAGAATACAACATGGAATTATAGTTTATCAAATTGCACCCCAAATTATTAAATAAAATGTCAAATTGCTAAAAAAAAATAAACAATATAAAATATAGGTCAAACATCCGATTAAACATAATATACATTATTAAACATTATAAAATAATCAAAATTTTCATTATATATTAAAATATATATTGTAAAATTGTAGAAATTCAGAACTAATTGTTAATTCTAGCACGTTTAAACAACTCTGTACTCACAAAACATAGCATTTATTCCATTTTGGGTCTGGGTTGGTTCCGGCTCGGGATTGTGCTCTTGTCCGCCTTCATTATCAACTCAAAGTGCACAAGCGCTAGGCTTACCAGCAACCCCGGCACAAATACTCACATGTAACAACCCAACAACATCCCAATCGTTCGGTAATTTCTGAATGTTCTGAATGAAAAAAAGAGTTTCTCATTGTTTTATTATATTATACCACTTATAACTAAACTTTAAAGTGGTTGACAACATAAACAAAGCAAAGTAAAATATGATAGATATAAATTGTTGCTTAAAGAAAAAAATATCTTACATAAGCTTCAAGCGACATACATTTGCCTCAAGGGATTTGTTGGGTGACTCAATATTTCGAATCGCGCACATAGTCACAGAAATACGGGCGATACCGTAACCAGTTTATCAATTCCTGCCATATTTACATGCGTACGCCTTTGCTCAAGTATAAAGATAAATCTATGATACAGCTTCATAATGAAAAGAAAGAAATGTTAATGTTAAATTATATTATCTAACAACATAAATGATTTTAAAGGAGATATGACATGACATGATAAACAGCTAATATTTACTCTTTTTTCTCTACCTTCCCATGAATTTCATTTTCCTTTATCATATAATAATATCTTAAGATTGTGGTCCTCGAATAAATGTAGTTGAAATTGCCTCCTGCCATTCTGGTCGCTATAGCGTAACACTTTTAGATTTAAAAATTCCCCAGATCCCACTTTTAAAAAATCTAGTTTGATTTCTTGATACATATTAAAAATATTCTAAAATATATTAAACAAGTCATACTTAAATTTACACACACATTGTGTGGGAGTTATACCGTCATCGGAGACAGGAGGCAAACACTTAGCTTCAACTAAAACGATAGTCACCACTGTACTCCAGCCTTGATTGATATTTTCAGCTTTAGAAATAATCGTACTTAAATTTCGTGCAGTTAAGAAATAATATTTTTGTTTTTATAATATTTTAAGTATACACTACATTTTACATGCAAAAGCTACTGGTATGGGTGGTAATCTTAAGCTATACTAACATAGTTCCATTACATTAAGCGTAATATCAATATTTTTTTTTTATGAATACTGGATGGCAGGCAAACGAGCAGAAGGACTGCCTGATGGTAAGTGGTTACCTTCGCCCATGAACATCTACAAACACAAGAGATGTACTAGATGCGCGCTACAACCTAGGGAGGATACAGATGGAAAGGGAGGATAATGTGTAGTTCGATAATGGAACCACCACATTTTGGGGAAAGGATGGGTGGGAAAGGGGAAAATCTGGCTTACATGCCATCGAACCGGAACACATCATAAGATATTTGGCGGTTCGTCTTTGACAAGATAGTGGTCGCGAGCCAGACGGAGGACGAACCTCCTACCACCAAACACCAAATTAATTTTAAAAGTGTGAATACAATATTAAAATCACAAAAAATATACACTTTGAAATAAGGCCGTAGGTTTAATTAAAAAATACAAGTATATTATCTCTTATGTTGGACGCAATATTTATTATTCTCCGCAAAACGTCGATTAAGCGGAATTCCCTGCCGTATCGCTTAACATTCCAAATAATTTAGCGTCTTACTTTATCCTTTGAGGTTTTTAATACTGAAGAATTGTTTCTCCTTAACTTCGAAAAGCCACTGAATGTATTGGAACGCCACCTGTTTGTGTATATAATTATAATTTAACTAAATTACAATTTAAGAAAACCGATTTAAAATAAAAGGCACTTCATAAGATTATTGCGAGTAACTTATAAAGTAATTAAAATAGAACCATATCAGAAACTCTAGCTATTAATATAACTATAAATTGATTTACACAGTAAAATATTATAACTCTTCTCTCCTCCTCTCTCCTCCCTTTTTTGAAGACGGTAAAAAATTACATCGACGTTTAAGATTCTTTTGTCTCACTAAATCCGCAACATTTTTTATTTCAATCTTCAAAATTTAAATATATTTAAAAAAAGTACACAAAATGATTAAAAAATATAATATTGAAATTGTAATGTTACTCACAGACTAGCATGGCGCTGTTTTGTCCGAAAATAAATGGTATTTTTGAGTGAATCCATTAAAACTTGATCAAGGTCCTTAATTGCAGTGAGTCTATCAATAATTATTTATTTTAGAATTCCTACATTATTTACATGAGTGTTCAGCTTGCGACACATGTATTTATCTTATCAATGTTATTTATGATAAAAAAATTAATCCGAGATTTAATTGACGTACGATCACTTAATAGTGTATTATGATTTATGAAAAAAAGAAATTAAAATTGAATTTTTAAAAATGAAGAAATAAATTTTAAAGAAATTTGGCTACGTTTGATTTACTAAATTCACTTCTCATATTTAACCGAATGTCAGATTCCACTGCCATCAGCATGAAGGTGTATCATCAATTTTATGGTATACTTGTTGTCCCCTAAATCTTCGTTTGCTTAGACTTTGCAACAACGTCTTTGCAATATTACATTCCTTTTATTTATCTACTTTAAGATCTCCCTTTTTTTATTCCTGAAGGAATTTTGAATAACACCTCTTTGTCATTCAAGAAAACTACGAGACATTAAGGAAAAATCCATAGCTGTAATTATCAAGTAGATAAAAAAATAATAAGAAATCAGAACCAGCTGCCGAACTGATTGTCGGTGAATATTTATTTAATTATAGAACACAAAATAATAGTAAAATGGAAACGCGATCTTATCATTTTAGTAATTTGTTAAAGATAACCTTAAAAAAGGTTTTTTGTCACATCATAACACGGACACAAGTATGCAATATTATGAATTGATGCCGACATGACTTTGCTATCAGATATTCAATGGCACAGCAGTGGATAAATTCATATTTTTAAATATAACATAAAATTCAATATTGTGTTTATGTAGACGAGAATAATGAAAAAAATTACGATTAATACTGTAACCTGTGGGTTTTTTAGGTGGTAGGAGGTTCGTCCTCCGACTGGCTCTCGTTGAATTACTATCGAGGAAGTCAAAGACGAACCGCCAACATCTAATGATGTGTTCCTGGTTCGATGGCATGTAAGCCAGGGATTTTCCTTTCCCACCCATCCTTTCCCAAAATGTGGTGGTTCTGATAGTGGACTACTACATTGTCCCCCTTCCATCAGTGCGTATCCTCTAGGTTAAGTAACGCATCTACACATCTCTGGTGTTGTAGATGTCTATGGGCGAAGTTGCAACCACTTACCATCAGGTGATCCTTCTGCCTCGTTTGCCGTCCGTTATCAATAATAAAAAAAAAAAAAATACCGAAATAACCATTCATTAGGTCATCGTGGCGCAGTGGACGCATATCGCCTGACTGCAAAAAGTGATTGGTTATGGGTTCCATCACGGGATCCGATGTTGAGTTAAGCTTCTGAATAAGATGAATAAAAAATTAGAAATAAACTCTATATCTACTCATATATTTAATGTTTACATTTGTTTTAGATTTTGTAATAAATTTATCCTTTACACTGTTATTATAGTTTTTATTGGGTCAGGAGACCCTTTTGGTCGTATAGTTAATACATCATATGGAAAATATATACATATTATGAGGATATGGTTTTAGTAAATTTTAAAACGTAAAGTAATAACAGAAGATTGATAATAGTAGTCTACGTCCAGGTTGAAATATAAATTTTGTTAGGTGGTAGGAGATTCGCCCTCCACCAAGCCTGCGACGACTATCATGTCAAAGCGACGAACCGCAAAATATCTATGTGTTCCGGTTCGATGGCATGTAGTAAGCCAGGTTTCCTTCCCACCCATCCTTTCCTAAATGTGGTGGCGTTCCGGTACCGACTATTACATTGTCCCTCCTTCCATCTGTATCCTCCAGGTCGGGGCAAACGCATCTACAACATCTCTGGTGTTGTAGATGTCCATGGATTATTATCTATATTATTAATATATTAATCAAACATTTTAACCGTTTTATAACATTTATTCAAGAAATTATACTAATTATAATATGGTTTAGTTTTTTGCCTTAAAAAAAAAAGCGGGTAGCCCCGGACACATTAATCAGTGATGGTCCAACTGCTTTTTAGCCTTGCAAATATCACAGTTATAATAAATATTCTATGGACACATTCTTTACAGGCACAGTCTTGGCAATCTTGGCAAAGCACTAAGAGTTTCATCAAATGTTTCTTCACATACAATCCATTCAGTCTCTTTTTCTTTAAGAAAGATTTTAAATATTTTACTTTTCTTTTAAAACCTTTTTAGCTCCGTCAGGTTGTTGTATTTATATTTGATTTTTATACTGTTTTTTTCTTTCTGTTTTCCTTTCAATTTTTTACATGATGAAGATGTAATAATCTTTCATATATAATCGCAGCCGCGTCGATCGTGAAGTAAATTTGGTGGTACATTTTATCTTACTAACTTTGCTTGTAAATATTTCTGTCATTTCATTTTCCTCTTTCACTAGATCTCCCCATGAATTTTGGCATAATATCTTAATATTTCTGCAACGATAGTTACAACATAGATACTTCACTTACTTAATATACTGTAGTACCAATTGAAGTACTTTCAATAAATAAGCAAAATGATTAATTTGCTGTTCTTTTAAATATTATTGCGAAATCCAACGCTAAGAACGGTGTCCGGGAGTACCCGACAGCATAATGTGCGGGGTACCCGACCGTTATCACGCAAAATATTTAATCACAGCACTCCCAATGAACAAGATTTTTTATAAATACTATTACAATTTTCAAATATGTATATAAAATTTACTAAAACTCTGAATAGAAGACAAGTATAAAAATTTACTTATTGTAATTTATTAAACCATTATTTATTATTTATTATTTACTAATTTATTAAACCAGGCGCCGCTGACTCGCGCGCTTTGCACTCTCAATCTTGTAGCAGAGGAGACGGATATCTTTACTTGTACACTGAGTGAATTCACAAGGATAGAAATTTTATAAGTATTATTTGTTATAAAAGTTATGTTATTTATTAATTTTTTGATATATGTTTGTTGTATTGTTATAAGGTTAAAATATGTGTTTATGTGCTTAACTATCGAATTGGGCAAAGTACCTGTAATGATAGATATAAGTTTTGCTGAAATAAAATAAATAAATAAATAAATAAATATTTACTCAGCCTGCGCACAGCGATCGAACTACATTTGTTTCTACTTTAGAGAATATATCTTTAGAATAACTCTTTGTCTAAGCAATGCTTTTAATTTCTTAGAAATTGAGGTGTCCGGGGCTTATCGAATATCATCTGAACCCTAGTATTTATTTTGAATTATTAAGTAACAAATATTAAATTCTATTTTCAATACACTATAATTTTTATATGTTTCTAATATATACTAAATTTTAGAATAAAATAATGTTTTATTCTAAAATTTAGGTAGGCATATTTTATACCACATTTTTTTTCGACTGTGTAGTATGCTGTTGGCCCTATTGGCCTCGACAGCGTCACTGGCTAGGGGCCGAGCTTTGAGCCCTGATTCTTGACTTGGCCTCCTTGGGAGGACCATCAACTTAGAACTGCAGTGTCACAAGGGCTCCCCTGTGGACGAACATCGGCTTCTGCGCACACTGGGTTTGTAGTGGGGACTCTTTGCTTTCGCTCGGCCCGAGCTTAGCCTACTGGGTAGGGCGTTTGCCCTGTTGGATTTTAGTGGCTTGACCTGGTCGCGCCGAGGCGTGATCGAGCCGTGGAAAAATGAGAGGACCCTGTCTCCACCGGCGGGGACAGTGTTTGTGTCGTGTCTGGCGGAGTGTGTTGACCGGTAAGGCAGGATCGTTCGCGAGTAATGGCGTCAACTTCTTCTGTTAAACGTGTCGAGGCCTACGGGGCCCCAGGGACGTTTGCTAACATCGTAGTCGAAGGCTTTTACCACCAGTCTGTTCCGGAATGAGAAGCAGCACTTTAAAGTAGCTAATACTGGACAGTTTTCGACAATGCTCTTTTATCGAGTCGAGCTTTGTGTCTATGGAAATATATATTTCGCATGTAGTACGGTGCACCCGTGGCCATGCGTAGAAACTTATTTTGGATTATACCACATACATATTCGTGATATGTTGCACATTTCTTATTTTCTTATAAAATAATTATTGACCACCTATGATTAGTACCAATCAGGATCTAGGACTAAAACAATATATAGCTCACCCTTTTTTTCTTATAGCAAGGTCAGACAAAACACTCCGTTCTCAACTTTCCGCTATAAAGCAAGACGCCTGTCTTATCAGAATGGGAAAACGAAAATAATTTAAATATAACTATACCCCCGAATGGCGATTAAACCCATTACCTATCGTATTTGTATTTGCGCACTGCAGGGCTATAGCACCGTACAAATCATTACTTTACAGGAAAGCGATTTAAAGGTCCCTTACATTTTTATTTCGCCATTGTTTGTAAGTATTCGTTATTGTAATATTGTAATTATTCAAAAGAAACATTGTTCGAGGGATTTCTACTTCCTTTTGAATAAAGTCAAAAACAATACAAAAACAACCCTATTTTTTTTTTAAATCCTTTGCACTTCTACAAGGGTCGTAGGACCCGTCGATATGAGCTTCTTCCAAAATTACAAGAAAATACAAATAACTGAACTGAAGTATTTTCGTCAGTAATTACATAAATGTTATATTACATAATATGTTGTAGAAGCTGTAGGAGTGTCTGTCCTCCGTCTGGCTCAAGTGACCACTATCATGTGTCAAAGACGAACCGCCAAATATCTTATGATGTGTTCTGTCTGATGGCATGTAAGCCAGGTTTTCCCATTCCCACCCATCCTTTCCCAAAATGTGGTGGTTCCGGAGAACGGAATACTACATTGTCCTCCCTCTTCCATCTGTATCTCAGGTTGGCAACGCATCTACAACATCTCTGGTGTTGTAGATGTTCAGGGGCGAAGGTGTCCACTTACCATCAGGTGGTCCTTCTGCTCGTTTGCCATCCGTTATCCATAATAAAAAAAAAAAAAAATGTACATCTTGCCATCTATCGTTGAGTGAAACAAATAATTTATGTTTCATCTTGTGCAAGCTAGAGATGAATATTGTCGCTATTCGCCACTAGGAGCGTTGAATGTAGCGTCGCGTCCACAAACTAAGCAAATATCTCGGTGGTGGCGCTAATGTCACATTAGTGAGGTGTTTTTATGCTAGTGTTATTAGTCAGAGGTTATGTATAATATTTATGTTTTATGGAATACCAATAAATAATAGTTCAAAATGGAGAAAAGGAAAGAATCTTTGAACATAGTGAAAATGTGTCGTTTTTGTCTCACTCAAAATGAAACACTGGAGAGTTTGTATGACAGAAGCCGTTCAGGAAAAAATTCGCCAAATCTTCATTTGAAAATTTTATCATGTGTCTCTATTGAGGTGAGAGTAAAAATATAGCTTTCTGTTATCTTTTAAGTCCACAAGCTTTAACTAAGTAATAAATTTGGAGGATGGACGCCACCTACAAAGATCGGTTTTGTCTACATGTCATAATGGCGCCTAACGTTTGATTGATTACACCGAAGCAAAAAAATATAAAACAACGAAAGAATGTGTAAAACATACATTCAAGTTGATATAAATGCAATTTGGAAAATATGTTTTTTCTAATTATCTCCTGTCATTTTGTTTATTCATAATGATTAACGCCACCTAGTGAGTTGTAGTAATTATTGTACTTTAATTATTTACTAATTTAAAATTATCTTTTTTAGATATTTCCTTCCGACAAAATGCCCTCATTTATTTGTCTACGCTGCAAATTCTTCATGAATCTTTTCTACGAATATAAAAAAATTGTTCGCCACGCTGATGAAACAATATTACAGTACATACAACATAATTCACCAATGGAGATACTTACATGGCCCTCATATCTTTCTAAAGTAAGTTTTTAATATAATACAAGATAAAAGTACCCAACACTTATAATTGTAACTGAAGAAAACATCACAAATATTTCTTCACCACAATTTTATCAATATTTCTTTACCTCAATTCTTTCAATTTCACTAACTTGTGTTACATGGACATTTTAGAAAGCTTAAATCATGTTATAGATAAATATAGCTGAATTAATGGATATTATTACTTAACAATATGACAAAGATAAGACAAAAAAATTCTACTTTACTAAATGAGAGCACAACTTGAAAGTAATAGAAGTCACAAAGCCAACATTTTTTTCTTCATAATATGCTTAAAGGAATTTATAATGAAACACAATATGAATGACAAAAGTATCCAAATTCCAAAATGCTTATATTGTTTTGTTAAATATTTTAGGTATATCGTAAAATGAATGAAATTGATATTGTCAAAACATTAGAAGGTGCTACAGTGCAAGTTTCATCTCAAGATAACTCAGATAGTGATGAAGAAGATGGAAATATTTACAATATAAAGGTGACAACAATGCCAACACGGTTAATTATAATTTTCACATTTAAATATGTTAAAATAATTTACTATAACTATAATTATTATATCTTTTAAGATTGAAGATGGTCCAGACGATGATACAAAAACAGCTTGTGTTAAAATTATTACCAGTAAAGAGAGCAAAGAATTGAAAGAATTAGAAGATCCTGCTATAAGGGGTAAAGGTAATTTTGTGTGTAGTTGTGTGTGTATGTGTGTTATGTATCTTTATTACTTGTACACATCTTTTTTATAATTTGCATTATTTGGTATATTATAATTAGTCCGTATTCCGTTATAATGCGTGTGTTCATAGCTATTTAGTTTGTGTTTCTTTATGTTGCAATTATTAAGCAAAAATGTTATTAATAAGAATCAATTATCTCTGTTTTTTATTTTATATCTTAAACTTAGTATGGATGAAGTTATTACAAATGCTTCATTCTGTCACGAGACAGTATGTAGCGTGTTATTATTTTATTTGCTATTTACACCAAATATAACTCTATTATACTTTGATGTGCATGTATTCTTCACTATTCCAAACATAATTCTACAAATTCAACAGGTAAGGAAATTCTCTAATTATATTATTTTAAAAAACAAATATATTGTAAAATCATACAAATCTTTATCGGTGTATGACATTATTACAATCTATATGGCACAGAGCTTCGTGCAATAGATGCAGTCCAAAAAGGGTTAGAAGATGGTTGTTGGGCTTGTGATGAATGTGACTGTACATATCCTCTACAGCAATTGCTAGAACTTCACAAGAGTCAGAAACACAGGGAGCGAACTGTGGAATGCGATCAATGTGATGCGTAAGTAATGTTATTTACAGCATTAATAATGGCCTAATTAAAAGTGATTGATCCATTTCCTTGTGATTTTTAAGATTACAAGAAATGTTGTATTATTTACCAAACATTACATATAAAATCATTATTATATTATGTTAAAAAAAAATAAAAATCATGTCAATTTAATTTTAAGTAGGTATATAGCTGTTTTTGAATTTTTAGTTTTATTTTAATTTTGGTATTTTTTGTAATTTCATTTTTTTATTTTTCTTTTGTTTTAAATATAATTAAATTTTAGTATAGTAGGTGTAAGATAAGCATGCCGTCATCACCTACAATTGCGGCGGCATTTTGTAATTGTTTCAAAGTTATTGTTTTTTTTTTTTTTCAAATATGTGCTAATGTTCGCTGTGTTGGTGATCCAAATAAATAAATAAATAAATAAACATCCAATTAACTAAGATATACATACAGAAGGTAAATAATATGTTAGTAATTTTCTACAATTTAAATATATATTTGTTTGAGTTTTCTTAAATATGAGCATTATATAAATCAATTGTGTGATTCTTTTAATGATGACCTTGTTATATATCTTTAATTCATAAAGATTAAAAAAATATCAAATTGTAATATTGCTATATCTTTACGGTGAGTTAACTTAGATAAATTTAATAACTTTTTTACTGTTTCAGAAAATTTTTCACAAAATATGACTTATCAACACATCTGTTACGTCATACTGATGAATTACCATTCCAGTGTGTGGCTTGTAGTAAGAAGTTCAAAAGACTCATATTGCTGAAGAGACATGAAAAAGTAAGTTGTTTTATATCTCATTATTTTTTGTATTTGTCAAATAATAAAATATAAATATAATAAAATAAATTATATTTATTTGAAACTTAAATATAAATTTTCTATAGATATATTTCGATTTCACTAATATAATATTTCAAACCCACAAAAGTATTATAATGTATTTCGAACAACATTTTCAGCTCATGCACTCAGACTTACCGCAGCAAGTGTGTCCAAATTGTCCAGCTTCTTTCTTATCTATAGAAGAATTGGAAACTCACAAAAAGAAGCATGTCCACATTCTCCGGCCATTTGTTTGCAACGTGTGTGACAAGAAGTGAGCTTACTTAAATTTTTAATACATGCTATTTACTTGAGAATAACCTTATTTTAAGTATAGCCTGTATTTTGAACAGAAGTATGACTCAATTTATTACTATGTAGCTATTTATTATATAATAAATTGATGAAATAGAATATACTCATATTACATTTATGAATATAGAACAAATTCTATTTTTTTATAATATTAGTCCTAAATTCCATTGTTCCATTAAAATGTTATAATGCTTTTAAGTAAATTGTATATCTTCATTTTAACAGGTTTCACGAGAAGTCAACACTGCAAAGACATATTGATGTGGTACACAACAAAGTAGCCACATACTGCTGCGAGTATTGCCCCGAGCGTGAGTCGTAAACCTAAAAACACAAGAACTAGCTATGAACATGCGTACATAAACTTACTAACAACTTCCACAATATTGAATATAATTTAATAATTTTATTAAATTATAGACGATATTCTTTAGCTTCATTTGTGATATTTTTTTTATTTGGTATTTCCATTTTAGGATTTGTATCAGTGTCTAAGCTGGCAAGGCATGTGAGGACACATGCTGGTGAGCGACCTTATCCTTGCAAGTTTTGTGACAAGAGTTTTGCTAAATCACATCATTATACAAGGTATTATATCTTTGGCTGTTTATCTTATAAATATTTTTTTTCATGGATTTTTCTTTAGCCTTGTCGTGGCACAGACGCACAATCGTGAGACTGTACGCCACAGGTTGTGAGTTCGATTCTGACTTCAGGATATTAATATGAAATAATATGTAGTATTTTCCTTTTCTCGCTCTGGTAACAAGGCAAAGCGCGGCGTAGGGTCCCGTCACTCTACACGTAATGCCTTAATACGGCGGAAAGTGGGGAACGGAATGACGAATGAATATTTGTTCATATAAACCATTAAATATCAATCACAATATTATAAAAAAGATAGTGGAATGATTTTTACGGTAACACTTTTAGACACTTACGTCAAACGCATCGAGAGGCTGTCCGCTCAGGTCGCGGGCCGTTCGGTGAGAACGAGCAGTACCGCTGCGACCAGTGCGAGGACACGTTCTCTACGCAGGACGCGCTCATATACCACTCCGCGATACACGCCACTCAGAACCTCACGTGCCCGCTCTGCCAGGAGAAGTTTGAGGATGTTGACGCTGTCACTGCACATATCAAGTCACATGTTAATGGTAACGAAATCACACTGAATAAAATCACTTTGGTGCTATTTACACTGGTACAAGTGCAAAAACACAACTTCACAATAGAGAAATGAAAACCCTTGAATAATTACAACTTTAAGAATCTTTAAATGGCTCTCCTGTAAAATTTGCTTTTTGCATCTGTACCAGGGTAAGTAGGACCCGTCGATATAAAATATATAGTATAGTTATTTTTTTGTATTTTTTTTATTTGATATAATTTTATTGATTTTAAATTAGACTCGCTATAGTATCAATAAATGATTTATCTATAATAATGATATATTTGAGTTATTTTAGGGTATACAAGATTATTTTATATATTTTAGGGTATACTTTCGTTTGTAGGTACGGAATTTATGTGTGATTTCTGCGAGCTTGTCTTCACTTCGAAAGAAAAATTAGACACTCATCAAGCAACAACACATGAAGAGGAAATGCAAAGTGTCAGTACTTTAACTTGGTTTTTTAATACCGACCCCAACAAAATTAACATTATGATATTTTTTTAACTTCACGCTGTAACCCGCATATGGCAGGCTAGGCAGAGGAACCCAGAGAACCTAGTGTCAAGACACTCCACTTTCTGTTAATAGTTCACTTTTCATTAATAGTAATAAATTTAGCATTAAATTTTAAAGTTGCGTTTCAAATGGAATATTAATTGTGAAAAGGTCACTTGCTCCGGCAATGAAATTAAGTCAAATATTACTAGTAAAAATTAAAATCCACGCCTAATGTAAGTTATACTTATGATTTTTTTTTTAATTTTTCATAATATAATTAAATAGTTAGTGTATTACATGAAAATGGGTACAAAGAAATTAAATGACTTAAACTTTGTCAAGAGTCAAAGTCAAGAATCAAATAATTTTCAAAAATAAGAGATTACAAGCTTTGTTTTTTGAACGTCAAATAATTTACCACCGGTTCACTAAATTTAATGCCTCAGACACAGGAAGCCAGCATAAGAAACTCAGCGGGACTATTTTTTTTTTTTTATATTCGACAATGGTTTACAATTCTTTATTGTGGCAATGATACCTTTGAAACAGACTGGAGCGAGCATTTCATTCAAAGGTGTGTTATCATTTATAAAATCACTAAATCACTTTGCTTTATAAAAACATTTTTTTGAAATTAAAGAAAATATGACAGAACATATGATTTGTTTTTCGTGTTTCTTTTATATATAAAATTATATTAACTATAATATATTACTTGATACAAAATAGGAAACTACGTGTCTAGATGAATCGTCTATGGAGATGGAGTGTGATGAGGATGAAGATGATGATAATGCTATAAATGGTATGATTGGCTAGAAGTATTTAACATTCTTTTAAATTATTTAATTAGTAATTTGTTTAATCGAATAATGTTAAGTTAATATTGTTTTTGTCATTACAGTAAAAGAAGAAGGCGATCACATGATTATTGAAATTAAAAAGGCAGATGAATTCTTGGTTTGTAAACTATGAATTTTTTTTTTTGTATGGGTATTCATTATTGAAACAATGAAAGTATTACAAAAAACTAGACTTTGCTTGATCTTAGGAATTTTATAAATTTAATGTTAATAAAAAACAATATAAAAATGGGACTTAAAAATATTTTACACAAATATATAGAATACAAATAAGATAAAGAAAAAAGCATTCGATGTTCCTTTACTTTTTAAGGTATTAATATTTTGAAGGAAAATATTGTATTCTTTTGCTAGTTTAGAACCTCTAGAACAGATATAGAAATAAAAGGAATCCACACCAATGTAAAACCTTTATACTTACTAATTGTAACTTGTAATATTTTCAATATTTTTCCTTTTATAAGATCAGTAACACAAAGAAGATTCGAAGATAAACCTGATATTACAAATTCTGAAGGTAATATTTTTTTTTTTATTTTCATTGTTACATGGGACAATATTTTATATTTAAATTAAAACATACGAAACCAAATATGCACTCGTTATATTCTATAATACCTTTACAGAAAGTGAATCTGACACAGCGCTAACAGAATTAGCGTCGGTCGGTACAATGCCGGTGCTAAAAAAAATTCCAGTCAACATTGTAGAAGAAAAAACTCCGTCACCATTACCGCAGTCATTACCAAAACAGTCATCGAAATCATTACCTCAACCTTCATCGCAAACACACTCCCAATCATTACCGTCAACGTCATCACCCAAACCTGTCATACAAAAAGAAGCAAAACCTGTAAGCAAAGTTAATGATAATCAGGTAATTTATAAGTACTTTTAATGATTAATCGGAAATTTCTTGTAATATTTTATCATTAATTGATTGAATTGCATCATTTTGTTTTTAAAATACTATAATCTTCCAGACTGCAAGTATACTTCGAAAAGCTGAAGAGATCAAACGCAAAGTAGTACAAGCAACGGAACCAATGGAAATAGTCAATACCAGTGCAGGTAAAATTATGTTAGTTACTTCGAACATTGAATGACTACTTCTAGATAACATTTTGCTGTCTTAGCCCTAGAAATTATGAAAAGACTTCTATTGGTAGTAAAAATATAACATTTCTTTATATATAGTTATTAAAGTGTTTAAGTAATATTTTTAATGAACTGTTTTTAGTTATTGAAAAGAAGAAAATTGTAGATGAGAAACCGGTCACGAAAGGGGAAACTACGAATAGTAGTGGTGCTAATGACAAATCGCTGCGACTACTAGAGAAGGAACTACAGGATCTGAAAAGAGTAACATTTAATTACAGTTCATTTTATAGTAGTTATTTAGGGCAAGTTGAAACTTGGCTGAAAAAATAGCTAATTCTTGTTTTTACAAGAATAAATAATATTTTAAGAATAAATAATATTCTAAGAATAAATAATATTATTTTGAGAATAAATAATATTCTAAGAATAAATATTATTCTAAGAATAAATAATATTCTAAGAATAAATAATATTCTAAGAATAAATAATATTTTAAGAATAAATAATATTCTAAGAATAAATAATATTCTAAGAATAAATAAGATTTTAAGAATAAATAATATTCTAAGAATAAATAATATTCTAAGAATAAATAATATTCTAAGAATAAATAATATTCTAAGAATAAATAATATTCTAAGAATAAATAATATTTTAAGAATAAATAATATTTTAAGAATAAATAATATTCTAAGAATAAATAATATTCTAAGAATAAATAATATTTTAAGAATAAATAATATTCTAAGAATAAATAATATTCTAAGAATAAATAATATTCTAAGAATAAATAATATTTTAAGAATAAATAATATTTTAGGGGCTATAATTTGAATTCAATGATTTAGTGACACTGTCAAGGCTATTAGTACAAATAGCGTCTTTTAACAAATTATTCTACACTCGCCATAATTTTATATTAAGAGTTAAAAATTTATAATAACATACTTTCCAGACAAACAGCCGCAATGAAGTAACTAAGACTCCAGTAAAAATGGTCGAGACGATCAGAAATAAGCGCCTACAACTTCACACATCCACGCCGAAATTAAAGTATGTTAAAAAAAATGAAGATTTTTTTTCTGTAGAAATAAGTAGTTAATATTACCGTCATTGTTTTTTAATTTGCAGAACTGTAGAGGAAAAGAAAATACCAGTTTTAAACAAATTACCTGCATTAGAGAAAAAAATAGAAAAACGTATTATAACCAAAGAGAATAAAGAACCAAAAGAAATCAAGAGCAGTAACAGTTTTACAAAAGAAGATAGAGAAAAAGAGAAAGAAACGCCAAAAGTAATTAACACTTATCTATCTAGTTTTGTTATATTTTATATTAAAATCACTTTTCTTTTAGTACTGTTGGAAAATAAACATTATTGTAGTATAATTCATTAACAATATCTATTTTTCTCTATAGAGTGTAGTAAAGAATGGTTCAGGCAGTGATAAGCGCAACTCTGAAGATATTGTGCGTCGATCAACGAGACCATGTAAAATAAAGAACTATGCGAAAATGATACGCGACCGCTCGCAGATGGACTCCGACGATGAAACCAGTCGCGAAGATGACGAGGAATATACTGAATTTGATAGAAGTATAGAAGTGAGAAAAAAAATATATATATATATTTAAGTCATAGGTTTAAATCTTATACAATGACTTCCTAAATTAATAAAAAAATACATACATAATAATGGAGTGCCAAGGAAAACTAGAATAGTTGCTGTGTGTATTTTTTGTGTCGTCGGAAAATAGTAATTGTAATCGTAAAGAACTTTTAAAAATAATTATTTTAAAAGAAATTTTCTGTTTTAGACCCGTACTAAAAGTCGTCGTGTGAGTCAAACGAAAGTATCGTTAGTAAAGCAGTCGCCGGTCGCCGTGCCGTCGCCGACGACGCCGAGCACCACGCCCGCGCCGCGCAAACGAGGACGCCCCAGGAAAGAACCACCTAAAGAAGTGTGAGTAAGCTATATAAAAAAAATGAATCACGTAAAATTGTAAGCGCTTAGTTCCAAACGACTTCACCAAATTGGATAATTTTTTCTTTTATGACTTTAATATTCTTTACCTAAATAACAAAATAACCTTCTTATTTGTTCGTATGAAAAAAAAATAGTAGAAAATATTCGAAAATTTAAAGTATTGACGGCAAAAAACTATGTTGGTTACGAAGTTCGCAGTGTCAGCTATTATATATTTGATATTTTTGACAAAGAATGGTATTGTGTATGTTTTTATGTCATTAAAATATTTTAGCATTACGTGCTATTTCGTGGAACGTATATACATTATACCAAAGGACAGATTCGGGATTACCATAAAAAACGTAACCATTAGGGAGAGGTATTTTTAAAGTATTTCGTCAGTGTGTGTAGAAAAGTTATAGATGCGAATAAATAGGGTGTGAATGAGGATGGAATTTTTTTGTGTGGAAATTATTATTGGTTGGAATAATTTGTTTAATTAATGAATTTTATTGTAGTCAAAATTCTTGAATTTTTAGGCCTTTAAATTGTTGTATTTGTTGTTTTTAAATGTGTTTTTACAAAGTCTCTGATTATGTCAGAGGGACCCCTGCATTATTAAAAAAAAAAAAAATATTTTAAATTAGGGTTACTGTTATATATGAATACTATATCATTTACAATTTATTTTTCTATCGATCAGATAACTACTTAGCTGTGTGTTATAACTCCAAATAAAAGATTTATAATGTTTGAAATCACAGGCCCCCAAAAATTAGGAAAGAAAACACAGAAGATGATATGGAAATTCAGAAAGAGGAAACTAAGAACAATGTACAGGAACCAAGCATAGTAGAAAAAATTAAAATAGACAAACCAGAAATTACCATTGTTCCTGACAACTCTCAGGTTAGTTAAAAATAATTTTCAGTTACATTCAACTGTTTGTTCATTTGTTTTTTGGAGTTCGTGATTTATTATTATTTATATAAGTCAATTTAGTCAATTCTGTGAGAACTCTCGACAAATTAAACTATGTGTTGCTCTGTAAAACAAAGTTTTATTTATTTTTATAACGTTTACACTAGGAAAATACAAATATACAACTACAATTACCTGTAAAACAAAGAAACGACATTTAAAGTTACTTTGTCGATCTCTTTTCATTACTTAACATAATCTTCATTTCACTTTTATTTTTATCACTGTAAATCCGACGCCATTTTGTCTTTACAATTAAATCTTATTTTCCTAACCACTCACGCCATCTATCTAATCAACATCAACAATAGTAAAGCACGGCCCAAATTCGAACTACTAAAGAAAGGAATTAAATAGTATTTCCTTACATCTCCCCCCCGAATTTGAAAAAAAAATCTCCTTGGAGATTTTTGCTTCTTCCGATATTTTTTTATTATTAAATGTTTTGTTCTTCTAATATTGAAACAGGAATGAGCTTAGTTATATGAAACAGGTTTGACTCCATCAAATTTCCTTACATATACTCGTATTTAAGTAATTCTTAGTCTTACATAACTAATTTTTTTATGTTTAAATACAAAATGAAAATAAAATATTTTTATTGAACATAAACACTCTACGGTCCATTGTAAATTATAATTCATAGAAATATTATTTAAAAATAAATAATTTTTATTTTAAAATGTACCTGTTTTCTCAATCTATTTCGCCAAAGCACGAGTTTAGTTTAAGCGATTGAAATTGAAAATAAATATATGTATAGATGAAATAAAATAAACCATGTAAATATAACATATAAATTCCTTACAGAATACTAGTAAACCTCCTCCTGAAGAAAAGATGTCTGCACCAGATGTTCTTGTCTCTCCAACTGGACAAACGTTGAAAAAGGTTAGTTATAAATATATACTCGTAAATATAACTCCTCCTTTACTTACTGAATGACTGACAGAATAGAAATATGAACTGAAAGTTTTGAACGGTAATATGGAATCCTTAAGGAGTACAGATAGCACTAAGGGAGGACTTCTTGATATTCCTACGGAAATGGGAAAAGACGGGAATTTATATTTTATTGTATACAGAGATGATATTGCCAGCGAAACCTCGTAAAATATAACTAGCCTGATTTTTAATTAACCGGTAATTTATAATTATTAGTTTTCTTAAACTAAAAATGCAAAACATGCTTTTCCATATCCTTATTATTTTAGTCCTCCTATCAAGGACAACAGGTAGTTGTTATAAAAATATTGTTGGATCTGGTCGGGTTTCAAGCAAAAGAAGCAAAAAGTGGATTGAAAAAGCGTGAAGCGTCTCAAAAATTTTTTAATAGAAAAAGACAGGACAAACTAATAAGTGAAACAAATATATAAATGTGTTCAAAGGAAAGGTTATTTATTCTGTTATCGTACCTGCAAGATACGGGTAATACTCGTGTATGGAAAAAAATATGTATATTTAATTTGGATATATGAATTTCTGTCTCACAAATATTAATAATAAAATATAAACTTGAAATTTTGTAGCAAAACGGGGACTTAAAAGATATTTTAGATTGTTTTCTGTACTTAATAAAATTACAATTGTTTTTCAGGTACCAATAAAAGCTCTGCCACCTGGAGTGAAACCTTTGCCTTTGCCTATGAACGCTAGACGTAAGTATTAAAATTTATCAAAAATATATTAGAAAATTGCATAAAAAAATAAACACAATTATTTTGTATGTCATTTCAGCAATCGGAACAGCAGAATTATGTGAAATGCAGATCGGCAAGAAGATGGTAAAAGTTCAAAAAATAGTCATGACCAAAGCTGAAGTTGAGGCCATGGCCAAAAAGGGTCTTGTTGAAATGAAGGTATGAATAATTCAATTATACCCATTTAATTAAGATTCCAAAATGAGAGACTTGGGAAATATCTACTTTACACAAGATGGTTATGGACTTTAAAATAGGAACTCCTATGTCCAAGTACTATGTGTGAAATGTTACAGAACATAAATATAACATTCAAGAAACACTTAATGGATTCAAAAAAATATTTGCCTTATATATTTATAATTTTAATTTCCATTTTTTCAGGATGGGACAATGGTTTTAAAGCAAGGCATAAAGCTTCCCACGGCAGACCCATCTACAATTAAATCAACCTTAGTCGGACCAGGTATTAATCTTCAATTGTAATTAAACGTGAGTCGTATTAGTTGTATTGTAGTAGTGGTATCACCACCTTTACAAAGATGGTGATGGTCAAATTAAGTACGTACATGTTGAAAAAATGTAATATTTTGCAAGGTTTTTTGTTCCAGAAGTTACAAAGGAATCTCCTAGTAAAAAAGAAAAAGCAGCGCCCTCAAGATGTGATTTTGGTGAGGAATCGCAATGAATTGTTTTACAAGTACTATTTAAATCATCGATTTATATTATTTACTATAAGCATCGTTATTGGGTGAAGATTGTAAAAAAAAAAATGTCAAAGTCTATTCCTTTTAAATGTAGTAATAAATGAAAAAAGATATTTTTTACCCTACTTTCTGTATATTACAAGTTTATATTTTACATATGAAATACCCACATGTTTTGACACAAAAATGCGTACATAAGTTTTTCTTTTGAATATTATTTTTAGTTAGTTAATAATTTGGGGGCTCCAGGTTCGAATTAATTGTATATTAAAAATGTATAGTAATTCTATACATTTTAATATACGAATTGAATTCAATTCACCTTTACACGTAAAAACATATTGTATAGGTTTTTGTGTTGACTATTAAGGAAATAGATGTATTAAATAAATAAAGAACATTTTGACGTTTAATTTTATTAACCGATCTTTGATTTTCTTATTAAATGCACTCTCTTAACAGGAGGGAACATATTATATTGTCTATGTCATATTATATGCCTATCTGCATATGGTGAGCATATAGGGATGGCTGGGTGTCGCCAGCGTTGCGAATTGAGCAAGCATTTACCTGTAAGCGTGATGGTTGTGTTGATATAGATATGTCGACTCGCTGATGACGATGAGATGCTATACCACAGTAAAAACGCACCTCCAATCCATAGATGGCGAGGGAAGAGATCGATAACTAAATATTAACAACATAGAATGTTTTAAAACGATTACAAATTGTATGGATAATACAAAAGAAACGATTTTATTTATATGAAAGTAAAGAGCATTTGTAATACAGATAATTTTGGAGCGCTGTAAAACTAATTAATAAACGAAATTACAAAAATGAGTAGTGAAAATTGCTCGTTCAAAGCCCCCCTATAAAAATGTTCTGATGTCATTTTACTGCAAAACGACTAGGAAAAAATGTATTCTGCCCAAAAGGAAATTTGTTTCAAAATTTTCAACTATTTTCTTTTACAACTTTGTCATTTTATATTTATATTAAAAAGTTGTAGAAAATTTTATTCGCAACAGAAAATATTCTTTAATTATTTTAATATTCTTGAGCCCATTTTTCCAAGGTGGCGGCCGCGGGACAAAAGTGGCGAACACACAAAGGACTTAAGCTTACCTTTACCTCCCCCATACATGTAAAAAAATTAATTAGTTTATGAGAAACGCACGATAAGGCCTAAAAATGTAACATATCAAATGACTATATAACAAATATAGCGTATCTTCTCTTAAACTAATACATAATGAGATTTAATATGGGTGAGAAGTAGGTAACTTAAAATTTCACACCTCTCTGTGCCTACTTATATGCAACCTTACGCGTAAAGTTAAAAAACATATATAATTTTTAAAAAGATTTTAACTGAGTGTCCAGTATTTCTAAATAATTAGCTATAATATAATAGACAAGCAACCTATTATAGGTTCAAAATATTGACTAGGTTACGTTGGCCAGAGACCAACTTTTGCAAATCAGGTAGGATTTGCATATTTAAAAATGCTTTGAATATAGAATGAATGATAACTTAAAAATGGTAAAGTTTAAATTCCTTAATATATAATAATTTCCACAACTAATGAAATAAACCAACATATATTATAACTAATCCTAAGCATTTAATTAAAAAAAAATAATTATATTCTTTATTGCACTTTGTAACAAAAATAAATACAATACTAAAAAAAAGTTGTTAGAAAATAAGATATGTTCAAGATTTAATCGGTAATGATGTTGATTTATAAATTAAGGCAAATATAATCATCAATCGAACACAAAGGAGGAAGTGAGTGACATGAAGATTGCACATAAACAGAATTTGCTTCATAAATCCTCTATTCCACAATAGATGGCGCTGTACCGGTTTTGTTATTTAACATTTCTAACAGATGTCGCCCAAAGAGTTTCCCGCCAAGATATATTGTCATCATCTATATGGCAAGGCGGCTTGTTCAAATTATACACAGAATAATCAAACGACAACAAAACCGCGCAACAGTCGGGTGTGAGTGAAAACTCCTAACTTTTTATATCTAAATAAATTTTATTTGAATGTCGTGCTTGTAGTGTATTTTTTTTATTTTGAAATAATCCGAAGCATTAATTCACTACGTAAGTATTTTTTTTTTAATAAAATTTTTTTTATAAATTCATAATTTTTTGGGACAATAATATTTTTCATTTTTTTATTTGTATCCTATTATAATCTATAATATATATAATAAATTAATTTACATTCTACTAATGAATAATATACCATTTATTAGGTACATACATAGTTTTATTAAAGTTGGATCTTTAGCTTTTCATGATTTGTGTTATAAAAAAAGTATGCTTTTCTTACTACTCGCCTATTCTGAATAGAGAAGTTTTAAATTTGATTAAAAAAATATTTGCTTCGCAAAAAGTTAAGCTGTATTGGTGGTATAGTGCGTTGAGTGTGGTAAGCGTGATTGAAGTATTATTTATAAAATAATCGTCCTAAATTTTAAAGAATAAATTTAGATTGTTATTGTATAAACAAATGTTAAATCAGTCTTTCATCGGGGTCATAGAGATTTACTGAAGCAATTGATAATGATCGATAAGATAAGATAGCAATTTCTATCATAATATACTTAACATAGTTTAAATAATTAAAATATTTGGTATGCAAACGAAATAAGCATTTATAAATTCAACACATACCACATGAAAATTAAAAGAAAATACAAATCTATAGACATTTTGTAATTGTAGAAATACGCCTATACAAATAAAGGAATACAGATAGTTTCTTTAGTTAGGTGGCACGTTAAATAACATTGAGAGGTAAAAATAAGTAAAGCATACAACAGACAAATGTAATGTCAACTTAGGGTGATGTTGGCTGAAAATTTGACACAGACGTGTTAATTATTACACGGAAGTCATCTAGTAATTCTATCTACGATTTAAGTTAAATTACTTTAAAACTTTGGAAAAATATCTATTTACTCAAAAATTGCAAATTATATTTTTTTTTTTTTTTTATGGATAACGGATGGCAAACGAGCAGAAGGACCACCTGATGGTAAGTGGTTACCTTCGCCCATGAACATCTACACCACCAGAGATGTTGTAGATGCGTTGCCAACCTAGAGGATAGAGACGGAAGGGGAGGATAATGTAGTAGTCCGCTATCGGAACCACCACATTTTTGGGAAAGAATGGGTGGGAAAGGGGAAAACCTGGCTTACATGCCATCGAACCGGAACACATCATAAGATATTTGGCGGTTCGTCTTTGACATGATAGTGGTCGCGAGCCAGACGGAGGACGAACCTCCTACCACCATACAAAAAAATATAGCCTTATAGGTATATGTTTAAGCACAACAATTTTTGGGGCAATTACTCAATAGTATGTATTATTAGATTTTTATCTAAAACATTGATAAATCATTTAAATACGAGTATAAATTTTAAAAAAGTTTGATTTGCTTAAAAAAAGTTTAAGCTTAGTCAGAAAGAAAGGAAAAAGACACACTAAAACCTTAAATCTAGAACGATTTTGTAAGCGTTTTACGCCTATAAAATTGAAAAAAATATTTGCTGGTTCTATAACTGAAAATTAACAAACCGAACATATCTTACGTCCACTTTTTTACTTTTTAAAGTACTTATTTTTTTTACTTCAATATCTATAGCATTATTGCACTATTATTATTATGGCACTAGAAGATGATAACATTTTTCGTACATTTAGGAAAGATATAATTGGGGTCACAATTGAAGAAGAAAGCGATATTTATAAAATGGTTTATTAACTTGACAGATAAGGGGATAAATTGCATGCGCTCTTAGGAATGGTCAGTTTTCTACAGAAGTCATGAAATCACGTTGGACATCTTATTGTGATGATCGACCGTGGCACAATTTATACTAACGTGACAAGTGTGACGGTGGTACAATGGTGGTGGAATTTGTTAACGTCATATAATTGCGGAACGAATCTACTAACACGTTTAATATACTATATTACTACATACATATTAAATACAGAATTAGGAAAACATCTAAAAATAATAAGATCTTTCAGTTACATTTCTAAATACATCTTATATATGGACAAACACTTCTTAGTATTTCAATAATGTTATATTTAAGATTTCATGCTTTTAAGTAGATGATAGTTTTTCAAATGTATTTGATGCGCGATTAGTTGTGGGTTCGAATTTCACTCGGAAGAATGATACCTATTTAAATCGCTTTCAAAAGCGGCGAACGGTTTTGCCCCTAAATCCTCTCTAACCACCCTTCTATGAGGAATAACCGTAAAACTGCTTTTTTATTCATATTACAGTGGATAAGCTGGTATGATTTATCTACACAGACTTCTTACCTTTTGTTAATTTAGAAACATTGCGGACTAATCTTCGTCTAAGTATACTATTGCTATTAAGAATATTTATAATATTAGAAGCTTTCGAAACCCGAAATAACTTGTTCGATTCGGTACGTAAGACGGCGCTGTTATTCACTTCCATCTTATTTTCGTATTTTATTAGTTGCTATTAGTTTATGTCAAGACATGACAATGTCGTGTTAAAAAATGTTTTGTTTGGTGGTAGGAGGTTCGTCCTCCGTCTGGCTCGCGACCACTATCATGTCAAAGACGAACCGCCAAATATCTTATGATGTGTTCCGGTTCGATGGCATGTAAGCCAGGTTTTCCCCTTTCCCACCCATCCTTTCCCCAAAATGTGGTGGTTCCGATAGCGGACTACTACATTATCCTCCCTTTCCATCTGTATCCTCTAGGTTGGCAACGCATCTAGTACATCTCTTGTGTTGTAGATGTTCATGGGCGAAGGTAACCACTTACCATCAGGCGGTCCTTCTGCTCGTTTGCCATCCGGTATTCATAAAAAAAAAAAAAAAAGCAATGTTGATCTAAATTCATACAGACGAAAAGATTAAATCCTAGAAAAAAATACTAGATGGGTTATAATGAATAGTTTGATAGATAAAAGAAATAAATAAATAATCATTTTATTAAAATACCTAAATACAATACAATCATTAGTTGAGGTAGTGTCCTCTTTTAAATCAATAGGTTATAAAATAGCCTGCAGTAGAGATTAAAAAATATAAGAAGATCTGTTTATAATTTTCTAACGACATCAAATGTGTGGGGTATCTCTTTACCAAAAATTATGTGGATGGGGGGAGCTCCCTTTAGAATAATTAAAATTTTATAATGAGAACAAGTACAAAGAACCTATATATTTTATATTTCGACTAAGGCATTTTCCTATGACATATAAAACCACCATTACCTACTTTCAAATATTTTACCTTCACAAATAACCTGTAGTATCTTATTAAATAAATTAAATTAATTAATTTCCGTACTATTTATGTTAAAAGGAAATGAAAAAGAAACAAAATAGTATATTAGCATATTTTTTATGGTTAATTTGAACTTTTAGGGTGGTAGAGGTTCGTCCTCCGGACTGGCTCCGCGACCACTATCATAAATCAAAGACGAACCGGCCAAATATCTTATGCGATGCTCCGGTTCGATGGCATGTAAGCCAGATTTTCCCCTTTCCCCACCCATCCTTTCCCCAAAATGTGTTGGTTCTGATAGTGGACTACCACATTGTCCCCCCCTTCCATCAGTACCCTCTAGGGTTATAAACGCATCTACAACATCTCTGGTGCTGTAGATGCTCATGGGCGAAGGTAACCACTTTACGCATCAGGTGGTCCTTCTTGCTCGTTTGCCGTCCGGGTTATCAATAAAAAAAAAAAAAAAAAACTTATTTTTAGGTATTCTTTCTTCACACTCAAAGGGCAACAAGATTGAGTAGTGGTACATAAGCCTCCACCTCAATCTCTATCCAATATTAGTAGGATGTCAGGATACGTTATATTTTTATTTTAAAAAGTAATATTTTTTTTTACATGAACACAAGAATGAATGAGTGTAATTATAATACTCTCACCAGGCCTAATCATCATTTCTATGAACAGTTTAGCTTCTGACAGTTACAAATATTTACTTTGGCCTTCTTATATTTTTTCTTATATCTTTATGGTTACTTGACGAATGGCGGTATCCATTTTTTTACAGCACATGTATCAAAAAGGAAAACAAAATTCGTACTTCCATAAAGTACTTATCATGCGTATGTTTTACAATTTTTCCAATAAAAATTGCATCTAATCTAATACTTGAGATTATATATGCCGCTTCAATTTATGTCTTATATAACGGTGTCCCAAAATTAACGAAGATTTGACTTTTGCCGCCATTTGTGCAGTGAAGTGTTGGCAACCCTGAAAAAAAAAGCAATTTGACAGCTAACAGTATAGGGTTATTAAATGGAGCGCTACACGATAGAACAACGTGTCTTCATTATTAAAGAATATTTCAAAAAATAGTGAAAGCTTAGCGGCTGCAGTTCGAATTCAAAACTTGCGTTACTTGGGACAATAATCTCTATATTAACAAAAACGATAATATAGAATTTTATCTTGCATTCCATAAATAAATTGTTTCATATTCAAGACATCATGTTGGACTAACGAATAGATATGGCAAGAAACAAGCTTAAAAAATGTGTCTGAAGGAAATCTTTTCTGGTCGGTTTGATTAGCTACTTGACAAATCTCTAAATTAAAAAAATTGTGGTAAGCATACTCATAAACCTTACTAGAGATAAAAACAATCCGATTTTAATATTTTAAAACAACGCCTTATAAAAAAAATTATATATAGACATGGAAATAATGTGTATGTGTCCTGCACTGGCTACCACATTATATAAAAACAAGTCTTAAAATATCCAAAATTACATAAAGATGCAAGCCTTTACATAAAGATCCAAGTTACATGTAAGATGCAACCTTGACCTTATCAAAAAAAAGAAAAAAGTTAAGTATAAATTAGTTATAATAAATTGAACCATTAGCTCGTCGTAGGGCGCCGCCCTGAATGCGATATGGAAATGTGGGCTGAAGCATGGCGATATATAGCCTTCATTATTAACATTTTTACCTTGAAATTTGCATTCGTAAAGAAATAAGGGGCAAGTGTGGATTCATGGATTGTTTGATACAGTTAACCAAAGATCTGAAATGTGTAGCTATTTTCATTTATAATATTATGTTCTTAAGGGAATTTTTGAGTTAAATTAATTTAGAGTATTCGAATTAATTAATAGAAAAAGAGCATCTAATAGTCAGGCAGTCAGATATCACAACATTAAGTAGAATACATATTTTTTTTTACTTTATTCAATATTTCGTTGATCAGTCAATCGATCTAACCTATGATTACGCACAATGTAAATACTACCTACATAAATAATGTTACTGTTAAATTAAACCACTGCAAAAAAGCTATTTAGAATGTTATTGGTCATTGAAAATGTTTCTTTATATAATAATATATTTTTTTTAAATGAACGTTAGAATGCAAAGCAATAAAAAACAACATGTCCTAAAAACACCTGTGAGCCTCACCAATTCCCATTACAATAGACGGTTACCACGTACTTGGCAGGGAGGCCAGATTATAGTAAGTTACCGCGTATATGTGGGTTCACGGAATATCAGATAGATATATTAAAATAATATGGTCAGTAGGCGGATTGATATGGTTTTTTTTTATTGATAACGGACGGCAAAACGAGCAGAAGCGTGACCAATTTGATGGAAGTGGTTACCTTCGCTCATATTCACAACACCAGAGATGTTGTAGATGCGTTTCTGGCCAACCTTAGAGCCTACTGGATGGAAGGGGGGACAACAATGCGTAGTAGTTCACATCATCAGAACCACCCCACATTTTAGGGAAAGGGATGGTGGAAAGGGGAAAATCTTTGGCTTACATGCCATCGAACCGAACACATCATTAGATATTTGGCGGTTCGTCTTTTGACATGATAGTGGCTTCGAGCCAGTCGGAGGACGAACCTCCTACCACCTAACAACCGCTAAAACCGCTAACGCTTAGGAATATTATATATATTCCTATGAAAGGTAATATGGAGCTTTGAGCAGCAGATTTTTTCTTTTTTATGGATATTAATAGAGTACTATATTTATAGAGAAATCAGTTGTTTATGCACACATTTTAAAAAATAATATAGATAAGTACGATTTGTTGATTCTAAAAAGCTTTAGTAATAACATAATATTAAGATGTGTTCAGGTATGGTTATATACGTGTATGGTCTCTTGCCTTGCTACTTAAATACGTATGCGTCACGCTTGCTCCAGGAAAGCTCGTTGAAATCTAATACGTAACCACAATTAAGTGATCAATATCATAAAGTGGAATTTTATCTTAGTCATCCATGGAGATACCTATTTATTTTGACCTTAAAAATGTTAGAAATATAAAATAATAAAAAAATCACAATAAATAATGAAAAAGCTCTATAGTAAAACGACTCTATATAAATCAATTTAGTGATATTTATGATGTTTCAACAGAATGTCACTGCGCTTTCTGGTGTTTAAACTAGATGCGAAGTTAAAACTGACCTTGACACGGACAAAAACAATTTCAATTGAAGCGGCCCACGTTTGTGTTAAACTGTCTTTAAACTAATAAATTTAAAATATAATATAGTCTAGTATGTTCCATGAAACAAGAGTTTATTACTATATACCTATAACTAGATATATAATTTACAGCCTACTTTAAAAGTACTTTTAGAATCAGTTTTTAGAGTCATCTTTTTAATCAAAGTCAAAGTCAAAGTCAAATAATTTTATTCAAAATAAGAAGTTACAAGCTTCATTTTTTGAACGTCAAATAATTTACCACCGGTTCACTAAATTTAATGCCTC
>JAKGSA010000062.1:0-23288 GCA_033558755.1 Philaethria dido | reverse complement strand
CATTTTAGGAGTATGTTCATTATTTTCACCTGTACTTGCTTATTTAGAACTCTTGTTCATGACTCACACTAATTTCACTTATCAAAGGTTTTTATCGAAAGTTGGTTATCTACATACTACATATGTTCATCACGCTGAACAATAAAAACGCTATTTCTATATTTGCTATAGTGAAAATGATCTCTTATATCCATATTAGATTTTCTTTCATTTTTATATAGTAATGGAAAATTGGGTTTAATGCCGAAAATAACTTTGCTAAGGCGGCGTTCCACTTTTTAAAATATTTTTTAAATTTAATTATTTCTTACTTATGCTTGCATGCATAAATGCAATTGGCTAGATTTTTGTTGCATATCTTATGAAACAAAAATGTTACTGGTGCAAAAAGAAACAAAAAATCGTGGTAGACAATTTTTAACACCCGAAATTATTTTTGCTTTAGCTTATAATCCTATAACTTTAAATTAAAATAGATAAATGCAAAATGTTATTTATAAAATACTGTATATACTTATTTAAAATACTGTTCCTTTAAATATGTTTCCTCTTTTTAAAATTTTACAGTAAACATAATAAAAATTCAGATAAGTACTAGTTATTTTAAGCCATGAGGTAATTCAGGAGGCGAGACTTCTGAAGTAATGTAAAAAAGTATTTTATCGCTATGTGTGCCTCGTACAAACACTGATACAGGTATGTCATGATAAACTGTTTAGTGCAATTATTTGCCTTTTTTAGATACACAATTCGAGATAAAAATTTAATTGGTACCAGCGGTTATAGAACACTTTAGGTTGCTCTGCAATACTATATATTAAAACGAATTGAAGTAGTAACCCATTTTATTTTAAATAACTATTTAAATAGAAGGGTAAGGGAAGTAACTCAAACATATAATACCTATATATTTTAATTTATATCACAACACTAGCACGATTACTTCGTACATTACATTTGGTATTTTTTTTACTGGAACCCAAAAAATACTATAATTGGTAGTACCACGTACAACAATACAAAGTTTGACCAACAAAAAACCTCACACAAGTACTTCCAAGCCTAATACTTTCCGACCCCGCTCTTAATGAAAAATGATTGGTGTTTTTATAACAAAACCACCGAATCATGGGAATTCGTAGAGCATAACCCAAACGATTCAACGTCTCGATTCTCGGTATACAATTACATATTATTACGACTTTGAACTATAAGCGCGTGATTTGGGACTACATTATTCAGTCCACTGTTAATGCCGTAAAGATAAAAGATATTAAGATAATTATTACTTGGTTATTTATCAATACACGGCACGGAACGTAACTAAATTGACGTCTAAAGCAAAATGTTGGTTTTTTAAATATTTCTATTAATTTCGGTAGTTATTACATCATCGGATGCAAAATATACAAACATTTAATAACTGGATGAGACAAAAACAAGCATTAAACAATAGCAGTGAATTGTTAACGTTAAATATTATAGAGTTTTAGTCAATGAACAAGGACACAAGTGAAGCATTAAGCTACAAAAACGTATAGCCTTTCTAAATTGATTTACAATGTGATTCGTTGTATTCAACTTAAATGGAATCTTCTTCTTCTTCTTCTACCCCTTATCCCATTATTTGGGGTCGGGTCTCCTTACTCTTCTGCGCCAAGACGTGCGGTCCTGGGTTGTCGGTTCAGGCAACCCCTCTTGTTTTAAGTCTCTAGCGATAGTGGACCACCAGGTCAAAGGCGGGCGGCCTCTACTTCTTTCAACTTAAATGGAATGATTTTTTAAAAATTACAAATAGTTGCTTATTTCTTTGAATTACGGAAATTTTATAAATGGCTAAATATTTTTAAATAAACATATTTTTAAGAATAAAAATAATTCAGTAAAAAATATAGATTATAAGCGATCAAAACAACCTTTTATAAAATAACTTGTAACCTTGAATATCCTTAAATATAAGTTGTATTATGGGATTTTCCGTATCACTCAGTACCAGTTCCAGTTCCATGTCAGAGACCGCAGCGACAAATGTTCTTAATAAAGACATTGGTAACTCCAATTCAATGCATTGATTACTTCTGTAATAAGGAAGTAATAATATATTCTAATAGAAAAATGTTTTTTATAGCAAAATCAAAATTCTATAATAACGAAACCTATTATTAACTCCTATATAAGTACATATTTTTCTTTAAATTGAACAAATTGATTTTTATAATTGTGAGTATGAAATACATAAAACTTTTAGGTACTGTCAAAACAATACCTAGACATACACTTTTACCAACAGTATCTATTTTGATATTTAAGTCCCAAGGTACAAACAGGGATAAGTGCAAAATTTTAGTCATTGTCACTTATCTGCCTAATGTCTTTAAAAAGTAGGCTGCGGTGATATCGTTCATTGAATATAAAGTATATGAAGAATAATGTAAGAATTAGGATGAAGTATATAAACATTCAGGGGGAATGATTATATTTAATTAATTTTCATTTCTCCGGTCTAGAAAGCCAAAGCGCGGCGTTGAGTTCCACCATTTAAATAGCAATGTCTCGAATTCGGGGGGAGAGCGGCGAACGGAGTGTCTTGGTTCTCTCAGACTAGCCTATTATGGGGAATAAATAAAATGTGAAGTTGTTTTTAAATAAAAATTATATAGGTATGATTTATGTATATATTTACGTGTATTTCAAGATATGTTTTATTATTTCCATTTGTAAAGTAAGGCTAAGCATCAGTTCAATAAAATAATTGACCTTGGGTCTGTCATTTATGCACCATCTATGAAATGAAATGGGTGGTAAATACCATTAAGGGTGTTCCCGGTATATTTAAAACATTTCCCCAAGTATTACATACATATACGTAGGTGAATTGAAAACAACAAAGGCTAAACAGCGCTGTTGCAAACGAACGCGCCTCCCCTGAGGGAAGCCGCGTCTATTACCCTCATTGCCATTTGCGTCCATTACTTACTGCCCCGAATTGACTAGACGAGAATTATTGCGAATTGTTAAATTGTTAACACGAACTATGTCACTAGTGTAAGATAGATGTGAAGAGACTCTTTTGTTTCAAGTAACGACTCTGAAATGTAGACATATAATAAAGGATTAAAATAAACTTTAGGGCAGCCTAAAAGGACTTTTTCCCGGTATACAGAGTGTTAGATAGGTACTGTAAAAAAAACTATGGTATTGAACAATAGATAGATAGATAGAAAAACTTTATTGCACACTTTAGGTGGTAGGAGGTTCTCCTCCGACTGGCTCGCGACCACTATCATGTCAAAGACGAACCGCCAAATATCTAATGATGTGTTCCGGTTCGATGGCATGTAAGCCAGATTTTCCCCTTTCCCACCCATCCTTTCCCCAAAATGTGGTGGTTCTGATAGTGGACTACTACATTATCCTCCCTTTCCATCTGTATCCTCTAGGTTGGCAACGCATCTAGTACATCTCTTGTGTTGTAGATGTTCATGGGCGAAGGTAACCACTTACCATCAGGCGGTCCTTCTGCTCGTTTGCCATCCGGTATCCATAAAAAAAAAAAAAAAAAACTTGAAATTATACATAAAGAAAAAATCTAAAATAATATAACAAATGCACAAAGGCGGCCTTATCACCAAAAGTGATCTCTTCCAGGCAACCTAACTGAAAGGATCTACAGATAAAAGCGGGCATAATAATTACAAGTTTTTTTTTAAATTAGGAGTTTGATTAAAACCAATTAAATTATAAAAAAAAATCATATTTTGTTTTCTTTTTCTTATCACGTTTTTATATGTAATCGTTATGTATACAATATGAATAAACCGAAATACATATAATAATGAACATAGAGAAGAAGTTTCTTAGCATTCCATGAATTTACCGTGCTAGTGTAGTATTAGGTAATAGTAAAGGAGCCCCTTTAAAATCCGCATTAACGTACGCCTCCACTACTCGAAATTTTCTCTCTATCTAACCTATTACTGATACAGTTGATTTTTCATTGTACACTAGACTCTACGGCGCTACATTTATAAAAAATATTTCTGGAAGAAGCTAGTTAAATATTCTTAATGTAGCTAGCAAATGTCTTTCAATTCTTTACTACTAAAGCTGATTCTTTGCATAGCACGAAGGCAAAGTATCTAGACTTATTTTCCATATAATAAATATATAATTATCGCGTGCCAGAGTTGCCTCACATTGTCTAAGTACGTCTTATTTTTCCAAACAGATAATTAAAATGTTTTTTTTTTACATATGCATATATAAGGAGAGAATTACTAATGGTTTAATAATCATGTAATATTTCTAATAAGGTGAGCAAATTGTAATTGCGCGTAAAGGAACTCCGAAGGTTAAAAGCTTTAATCGCCACATTCCGTAAGTGAATTTTATAAGAAATATATATTTTTAATTAAATTATATAAATTAGAAAATAAATTTTAAATTTTTAGACATTTTTCAAAAGCTTACAATACATTTTTGACAGACGACAACTACTACTGTAAGAGTATATCATCTTTTCATATTTTGGTTATTAGGTACGAGTATACGTTCGTACTGTATTTATCAATAAAAAAAAAAAAGACCAAAAATTTTATTATGTTGCCCAAAATAATACGTTTAGCACAGAAAATGGGAGAAGCTATGATTTATGAATGATGTTTACTATTTTACTATCTTAAAGGTTATGTTCATATTGAGATAAACATGGCAGACACATTTATCTTTTATTTCTTTTTATAACAAATATGAATGACATATCATATAGTCCAGTAGACATTATCAAAATGTTGTTAATATATTAATAGATCACTTTATCACTACATAATTTAATCCGCACATATTTGTCTAGCGTAAGCATGACGTTAGCGCGCTTTACTTCAAAAAGATTATAAAATTTCCTCAAACAATTTTCTTTATGATAAGTTAATTAAAAATATGTTTTAGCATACACGTAAGCACACACTGTTAAAGAGGGAAATAAAGTTGTGATATTTCACTGTGTTTTCAATAATCCGCCAAATAAAACATGTTTTTAAGGAATCGTGATGAGCAAATTTCTATCGTTCCTTACGTCGTAAGTCTAGATCTATCTTTTTATCACATTTTTTCGACATCATCGTCTTAAATCATCATAATCATCATTCGTGTCTCATCGGGCAGCTTCTGAATGTGAAACGGTGGTTGTGGGTTCGATTCCCAATCGGGTAAATGATTTATATTCATTTATTTATTATTTTCACTTTGTTAACACAAAGCGCGATGTTGAGTTCCGCCACTCAATATGCAGTATCCCGAAAAGGATAAAAAGTTGTAAACGGAATGTCTAACACTGAGTTCTCACTGCATACCCTGCCGTGCGGAAAAAATTTAAATTGAACAAAAATTTATTTCCAATATATACTTTTTCCATATAATGAAAATACAGCAATAATGTTTAATTTGCAAAATAAAAAAATAGCGTAGATGCTAATCTCACTGTAATTATTAACCGCTTAAATTTAAGTGATGAAACATAAATCAATCTACCTATTACACTTATTAACTTAAACATCAGCGTCCTTAATGTCCTTAATTACAAATCATGGAGTTCAATATTGCAGAGTCTCACGCTATATTTGATGCCGTAGTGATTCCGAACTTATGCCAATACCTGTAAAAGAACGTTTCAGTCCAGCTTCGATCACAGATCATCCGATTAGGATCAGTTGTCTGCACATTGTCTTGTTTTGATTTTGGATTTGGACACTATGGTTTCCTAAAATGACAATTAAAAATATTGTTGATTGTTTTTATCGCCAAATTCTATACCAAATGATAGTCTAATGTGTAACCAATGGGTTCTTATTAATTTCAATTAATACATATATTTGATTGTTTTAATTGCTTATTTCCCTTAACGTTCCCGTTATGCCCCCCCTTCCCCTATATTGTACATAAATCCCTCACCTATTCCAATGCTTCCACAAAAGTAACATTTGAAAATTATCTGAAAAGCTATTACTTAAATGTTACTTTATATACCACTAGGCTATGGTAGAGCAAGAAATTAGCTAAAGATATTCTACATTACTGCGATTGCTAAAAATGTATCCTGTGTGGAACCCAATAAGAATAAAATGTGATTTTTAATCATAGCTAATTTCAATACTTGTATTTATATTTTAGAAGAAATAACATTTTAAAGGTCTTGAATATACTTATATTTTAATATTTAGAGTTGGCACAGTCATGGAAGCTAAATGCTTCCACGATGCTTGATTACGAGCTTGAGCCAAGGGACTGCAACGATATACAAATCGTAAAGATGTGCATTACGAGGTTTGTTTTGTTGCTACTGCTGAGCGATTTCAGACTATTAAAACTATTAAATGATACCTAATACATTTTTGTTATAAATTTTATACGTTATGAATGATACGCAGAGAAAATATAGATACATGTTACGTTTATATTTTAAAGCAAAAACAGTTATCGTTTGTTTGGTGGTAGGAGGTTCGTCCTCCGTCTGACTCGCGATACTATCATGTCAAAGACGAACCGCCAAATATCTTATGATGTGTTCAGGTTTCGATGGCATGTAAGCCAGATTTCCTTTCCCACCATCCTTTTCCCCAAAAATGCTTAAATTAGATTCCATTGTGGACTACTACGTATCCCTCCCTTTCCATCTGTATCCTCTAGGTTGGCAGCATCCTGAGTACATCTCTTGTATTGTAGATGTTCATGGGCGGAATGGCACCACTTACCATCGGGCCGGTCCTTCTGCTCGTTGCCATCCGGTATCCGTAAAAAAAAAAAAAAAAAAAAAAAAAAGTTATCTCTATTTGTGATAAAGTAGTATCTAACTAGGTTGTTAATTGTTTTGATACAAATAATACTTATTACTACAAAATAATTTGTTGATTAATTGAGTTGAGAGCTCTATAATCTAGGTATGCACACGTACTCATATATTCATGATTCCTCTTTGATAGCCCGAAATAGACACTATAGAAAATTAATGAGGTGTAAAGTTATAAGAAAACATATAGGGAACTCAACTAGAATACGTAATGGCTGTAGTTGAATAGTAATTCGCCTATTCATTTATATACGCACGATTATAGAAGTGTATCCTAATAGACACTTGAATGAAATTTTAAACAGCTACCCTCGAAAAGAATCGTACGTACCTTTTGTATGGAGACATACCTATACATATAAGAAAGTCTTCTTAATGGCATTGCGTTCAAACACTACTAATTTTTTTTTTTTTTATTGATAACGGATGGCAAACGAGCAGAAGGACCACCTGATGGTAAGTGGTTACCTTCGCCCATAGACATCTACAACACCAGAGATGTTGTAGATGCGTTGCCAACCTAGAGGATACTGATGGAAGGGGGGACAATGTAGTAGTCCACTATCAGAACCACCACATTTTGGGGAAAGGATGGGTGGGAAAGGGGAAAATCTGGCTTACATGCCATCGAACCGGAACACATCATTAGATATTTGGCGGTTCGTCTTTGACATGATAGTGGTCGCGAGCCAGTCGGAGGACGAACCTCCTACTACAAATATAAATACTATATAATGTTGATAAAAAATCGTTATAATCGGTACAGTGTATACATATATGTATTGTAAAATTAACGTTATTAAAGTAAAGTTTTGTTTTGCGAAAGACAAAGTTTTATTTTTACCAATTTTTTTTTCAAAAAGCATTTAAAATATTTAATATTTAAAATATTTCGATTACTTTATATTCCATTGGCATACATACCTATTTACAACACATATTATGGTGATGCGAAGTCAATATTATATTTATATCACAATATATCAGACACTCGTTAGTAGTAGGTATTTAAGGTCGATAGTCAGTACTTTGATTGATTATATTCTATCGTAAATGTAACTTATGACTATATGACTTAAAATCATTGTTGTATTTAAGCAAGTATGTAACACTTCCACCAAATGGCTTTATATAAATTATAAATATACGAGAAAATATTTTACTAACTTTTTGCTATTACAAATGCACCATAGAAAAAGGTAAGTTCATTATCTGCTTATAAACTAATAACTATTGCTACTTTCACTGAAACTTTTAGAAAATATGATTGTTTTCGTTGAAGAAAATTAAAAAAATAACAAAAAAGAGAATTTACTTATTACATATATTACAAGTCAGCTTGAGCTTTTTTAAAAAAACTACGTTTTTGAGCCCAAATACTCGTCTAGGAATATTCATACCTGACGTAAATTTAATGTAAATCTTTACCCTGGTTTAATTACGCACCTGTAATTCAATGTCTTTATATATATTTCTATATATTAGACAAGCCCGTACATAATACACGGGCTTGTCTAGCCAAAGAAGAAATAAATACATGCGTAAATTTGAAGTACTGATATGCTATTTCATACAAACGCAAGCTTTCATTCCTAAGTTAAAATCAGTAGATTTATTTAAACATATCCAAAACTTAATATATATATATATATATATATATATATATATATATATTGAACCTACCTTGAACTTTTTCTAATGGTATCCTGCGCGGCCGTAATCCAATGGCTCCTGGTCAATGTTAACATGAGTAGCTTCGCTAATGTAGTATTTCACTACTAACACACTAAAGAGTTGTTCTAAATTCTGAATATTTTATTGTTACGTTCAATAGCCATTATAGCATTTCTAGAAAATATGGTCGTATAGACAATAATTATCGTGTCCTAGGACCTAAACAACAATATCAATTAATATCTAATTTAGTAGTTATTTCCAACATCATATTAATTGCCATCTCTCCATCAGTATTTTAAAAACAACCGATATACTATGTTAAAATAGCTCTACGTGATTTCATAATGAACTCGAGCGTGCCATTGAAAATGCGGGTCATAAATAAATATTGATTTTATATTAATTTGTTTGTGATAAATGTTTCTTTTGTAATAGTTAATATATAATATTTATAAACAACAGATAGAATGATCAAACATACAGTTTAACATAAGCATATCAAAATTTGTCGTGAAATACCTTCACGTATCTTCCTTTTTCCTGTTGTCCCAAGTTATTATCATAAAGGCAACTAACTGAACTTAAATCGTAAGCAAACACTGCTAACTCTTTATGTTGAGTAGTTATAGTTACGTTGTATAAGCTATAATTATTATTAAAGTATTAAAAAAATAAATCGTAAATATGTTGACCCCCACCCCGAATTTTAACTATAACCTCGGTACGTTTAAGGACCTTATTTTTTAATATACACTTTCCGTGAATTGATATGTAAGAGGAAAATGAGCGTATAAATGCAAAGGTCGGTGGTGCATATTTAACATTTTGAAAAGGCTTAATGTTAACGTTTAAGTCCAATACTGTAGGTCACCTAAGGCTCGGTCACGGCGAACCGCGCAAGCCTTGTATTGCAGTGCCTGACGCACTCAAATATGGATCGCTGCCAGCATCTGGGACGTATATACTGTTTTTGCATTGCATTTCAATGTTTTTTGATCTAAAATAAAATAAGAAATTATACTGCATGCAGTCTTTTTATATTTTTAATTAGTTTTTATAATTTGTTTGATTTTAGTAAAGATACCTCTTGTTCAAAAATTTATTACATTTTCTCTAGTATTATCATTAGTGAATGATTTTATATTTTAAAAATGAAACATATCGAGAGAGTATTCCAAATGCCCGGAATCACACAAACTTAACTACAAATAGTTGAATATGAATTGTTTGAATTTAAGTATACCTTTGTAGCAAGTGGACCATAGTCAAAATCACCGGTGCAAGCTTTCTAATTAGTATTATTTATATCCGGCACAAATTACACTCCCATTTCAATTCATTTCCCTATCACACGTATAATAACTTGACGAATATATTGTTTAGAGTCAATCCTTTGTTACCACTATTGTGTAAGCCCTACAGTTTTCCGTGAAAAAATGTTAATCGGCAAAACTAATGTTATCAGATTTAACAAAGCAGCGACCCGCATCGTTTTCAAGATTCAAAATGCATGTCATATAATGGCATGAAATAGGTCGATTGTGATTTATATCGGATAATAACTAATTCATTACAATTTTAAATACAGGTTTGCTTAAAAAATATATTACAATTGTATTTTCGCGATAATTATCTTACGGCTTATTCGGTAAAATATAACCACTATATTTAGATTTCTTTTTAAGTCCACAGAATACCTTACTGTATTAATATTTAACTATTTAAATAACTAACATAAGAAATTAAAATATTCATGATATATGAGTGAGTGTTGCTAGAAGCAATAGACTAACGTCTAACCTAAGCAAATCATATATTATGCCTTTAGGATTTTGTTTATTTTTATTAAAAAGTGATCTATTCCTTTTCTTTAAGACTAACCCAATAGATTAATAAGAAATAATAACACTCTGTATTTTATACAGTCTTTGACTGAATCTCAAAGATTAAGCTCAAACTCCGTGGCGATAAGCCCTTACGGGGCTACAGCTACCTTTTAACCATGAGTTGTAGAAGAATAACTTATTTTGTTTAATGTTTAATTTCTTAATTTCATAAATATATTTTCATACGATACTTTTTCCTGTTCATATTACATGTAACATGTTTAGCTATAAAGAGCTATAATAAAGTAATAACATCAGGTTTTAGTTCGTAGAATCCTAGCAGTTGTAAATGTTAAATCTTGATAAGTTTTACTCATCTGAAGGTAAACAGCATAAGTTCAAGTGTAAAAAGTAATAATGAGACAATTACGACAATTTCATGCAAATGCATTTTTGGGTTTTATTTTTTTATCCATCCCTGAGTGTGAGTGTTATATAAAAACATGTTATACTTTTTTTTTTTTTTTTTTTTTATGGACAAAGGATGGCAAACGCAGAAGGACCACCTGGATGGTAAGCGGTTACTTTCGCCCATGAACCCTCTACAACACCAGAGATGTTGTATGCGTTGCCAACCTAGAGGATATAGATGGATGGGGAGGACAATGTAGTAGTCCGGCTATCGGAACCACCACATTTTGGGAAAGGGGATAGGTGGGAGAGGGGAAAAACCTGGCTTATATGCCATCGAACCGGAACACATCATAAGATATTTGGCGGTTCGTCTTTGACATGATAGTGGTCGCGAGCCAGACGGAGACGAACCTCCTACCACTTATTTTGTTTCATATTGTTACAGAATGTGGGGAGAACTCGGTACAAAGCTTGGTTTAGATGAATTATCAGGGGGTGCAGCTGGTATCAGCAAAGCATTGCTCGCGGAATTTATTGGTAAGTTAGAATAAGTCCCAAAATTCTATAAAAAAAGCCTGCAGTGGTGGTCCGTTTGATTTTATATTTATTTAAATATACTTTATTTTTATTTTTTAGGAAATCTTCTGCTGAACTTGTTTGGTTGTGGATCAGTTGTCAATATTGCGCAAGGTACTGAAGGTGCCACCAACATTGTACTTATTGCTCTTGCGTTTGGTCTAGCTGTTTTCGCCATTGTTTCTGTAAGTGCCTTTTTTTACATTTCTCTTGTAAAATTAAAAAAGATTGTCATAAGTTCCGTCATAGACGCTAACGTTATATAATCTCTTTAGTCATCTTACAATTTTCAGCTTAATGTATTATAGCAAAAATTTACTATACTAGTATTAGACGCAATAACCATAATAAAGATTAAGTATTATCTCTCTATCATATCTCTATAGAATGTAAGGTACTATGAATACGATATGTTATTTCAGATGCAGTATGTAGAATTTTTTATATCTTTATGCATTTGCAAAAATTATAATGTAATAATATAACATTTGTATTAAAAAAAACAATCATTAATGAATATCTTTTATATTTATTATATTTAAAAAACTCAACAGGCCATAGGCCATGTGTCAGGAGGTCACGTGAACCCCGCAGTCACCGCTGGGATGGCAGCCACTGGCAAAATCAAGCCTATTCGTGGGGTTCTCTACGTGATAGCACAATGTGCAGGTGCAGCTGCAGGCTCAGGACTCCTGAAGGCGTTTACACCAGAACAAGTGGCCGGTACACTCGGCACCACAGGACTTGGCAAAAATGTCACGCAATTACAAGGATTTGGAATTGAATTCTTCCTGGGATTCGTCCTCGTGTTTGTTGTTTGCGGGGTAAGTTTTGTTATACCAACGGCCCGTCAATATCATTAATCATATAACTTCAATACTGTTTAAGCCTACAAATAAAAAGTATAATAAGTCCGAAGTATAGTGAGGCTGTTTTTTTTTAATATATATAGGTATATGTACCTTGCCTGTATGTGTACATAGGTTAGGCTTATAATTTATAAATTACTTTTCACCGTCACGAGGATAGTTTTTTTATAATTTCTAATACTTATTATTGTTTATTGATATCGAAATGAGTGTTGAAGGAAGACTATAGCGTGTCTATGACCTATTCTATATTGTCTCTGGTTTACAACTGTCAAATAAAGCAAACGTGTTCATTACTAAAACTGCTCGTTTTATTAGTAATTATAGGTTATGGGCCCAGCAAAGTCAGTATTTAGCTAGGGAAAGTCATAATTTTCAGTTTAGCTCAGTTTTTAGCGTAGGTCGCGAGTGATAAATAAAATCATGTCGACAAATTACTTAATGAATGTAAAAAGCTAAAAGGGCGGGAAAATTATGACTTATCTCCAAACAATTATTATTCTTTTTTTATTTTATATATTTCGGATTACTCTGTTTAATTAATTATATAAGATTTTTAAATACATTCTTATATCTAAGTGGAAATACATATAATAAATACATACTCATATAAGAACAAGTTAACCACATCATATCGTTTCCTTTTACGCAGCAATAAGTAATATTGCACCTGCATTACGATCCACATTCAGTATGATTCTCCGAACACATTTTTTTCTGGTTTATGTTTTTTAGAAAGCGCGTTTGGAAGAAGGTTTTTCAAATATCCGCAACATTTAACATTTTTACATGTAGGCTGGAAGAACATAATGTTTGGATATTCCTTTCTCCATGAATATTTTTTTTGTCGCTCAACTACAAGACAATATGAGTTGAGTGGCAGAATCCAATGCCGCGATTATCTAACGAGAGAGGGGAAGTGTAAATAATTCAAACATAGTAATTCTCTTGAGTGTGGATCAAATTCAGAACCATTGCGTATTCAGAGTAATCGTACTATGCCACGATGGCGTCAACAAGGTTAATAATGAAAATTATAAAATTCTATAAATTTCAGTATTAAAGGAAAAATTGGAAATAAATTTAATAGTAACTTCACGGACAATGGATCAAAAATACAGGTGAAGTCAATTATCAGGTCTTCCCATTCCCACCCATCCTTTCCCCAAAATGTGGTGGTTCCGAGAACGGAATACTACATTGTCCTCCCCTTCCATCTGTATCCTCTAGGTTGGCAACGCATCTACAACATCTCTGGTGTTGTAGATGTTCATGGGCGAAGGTATCCACTTACCATCAGGTGGTCCTTCTGCTCGTTTGCCATCCGTTATCCATAAAAAAAAAAAAAAGTAATCTAGTAGTAAATCGATACCTATAGATCCACTAAAAACTTTTTTCAGCTTCGTAAAGTTCTGATTTGCAAATTTTATTGAGATTAATGAGGATTTATGTTAACTTAGTGACTACATTGTAAATACAAGTTTATTTTTAACATATTCATACTCTTAGTCAACTTCGTGAACGAAGACATCACATTTATTTACGTTCAATCGTGTAATGACGGTGCTTGAATAGTAATAAAACATTAGCTTCCGTGACGGGTGTCATTAGTGCACCGATGTAATCTGCGCTAATCTCCACTTATTGAAATATTCAGACTTGTTCTGTTAGCTTCACGGTATTTATATATATATATATATCTTATATATACTGCTCTTTCATATCTTTCTTTGCCTCTATATATATATATATATATATATATTTTTATGGATAACGGATGGCAAACGGCAGGACCACCCTGATGGTAAGTGGATACCTTCGCCCATGGACATCTACAACACCAGAGATATTTTGTAAGATGAATTAACCTAGGGATGTGCTGGAGGATGGAAAGAGGAGGACAATGTAGTATTGCGTTCTCGGAACCACCACATTTTGGGAAAGGACGGGTGGGAATGGGAAAACCTGAAGCATGCCATCGAACCGGAACACATCATAAGATATTTGGCGGTTCGTCTTTGACATGATAGTGGTCACTTGAGAGGCAGACAGGAGGACGAACCTCCTACCATAACTGAATATAAAAATATAAAAATATAAAATGAACAGTGAATATAAAAATAGAACAGTATGTATTATATAAATAAAAATATATTTTTATCAAAAAGTCTTTGAAATTAACAATTTGAAGTTTTTGTTTTTATATTTATTGATTATAGCTTCTTAGGAACAACAGCAGTAGATAAAAATTTAATGAACCATTGTTAAATCCAAGGTTATGCAGATTTCCATCGTAGCAATATGAAACTAAAGGATTTTTCTGGTTGTTTTAGTTCGTAGCGACGAACGCGCACTCACAAATAGTTTCTATGTTCATCACGGGATAGAACAGACGTAAACGGAAATCCATTATACTTATTTTTATCTTATTATAAAATGTATTTTATTAAATCGCTTTTATCTACATATTATTTTGTTAGGTGGTAGGAGGTTCGTCCTCCGTCTGGCTCACGACCACTATCATGTCAGACGAACCGCCAAATATCTTATGATGTGTTCCGGTTCGATGGCATGTAAGCCAGGTTTTCCCATTCCACCATCCTTTCCCCAAAATGTGGTTCCGAGAACGGAATACTACATTGTCACTCCTCTTCCATCTGTATCCTCTAGGTTGGCAACGCATCTACAACATCTCTGGTATTTGTAAGTGTTCATGGGCGAAGGTATCCACACTTACCATCAAGGTGGTATTTCTGCTAGTTTGCCATCCGTTATCCATAAAAAAAAAAAATTACGAATGAATATTGTGTAGTAATCACTTATTTCGCGGAAATACAACGTCATCACCTGATCTCGCCATGCCCTTACAATACCTACAATAACCTTGGTAATAGAATACTAAAGCTTTTTGTTAAGGGAAAACCAGTTTTGAGTAGCCGTGCTTTTTGTACCAAGTTTGAATCCGAGCTTATTTATTAGAGGCCTTTGAACTCAAACTGAATGTGGATAGTGAATTGCGAATAGCGTGACAACTCCGGATATTAACCTGATTTCAATTGCTCCAGCTAATAATAGGGTAATTTAGCTTTCCATTAAAAAAAAATACCCATTTTAATTAATTATAGAAAACAGCTTTTTTTCTATACGTATAAATTTAATGATTTACAGTTTTATTCCTCTGTCTATCTGCTTACCTGTTTTAAGATAGATGTATGTCCAGTGGCGAGGCGTCCATACAACACGGTACCCACCAAACATTCTTTATAAATGACAATAAATTTTGTGGAAAAATTTGGGAGCGAAATTTTTAAAATACAAGTACGAAACCTAAAAGAAAAAGAAAGATCGCTAGGAAAATGTGAAGCTCAAATTGTAATTGAGTTTGCAAGAAAACAAGGTCAAGGAAGGTGTGAGAGCTAAACAAAAAAAAAGGTCGCCAGGAAAATGTAGAGCTTAAATTGTAATTGAGTTTGCCAAAAAAAAACAAGGTCAAGAAAAATGTGAGAGCTAAAGAAATACTAGATAACTCAAAAAAATACTATACCGGCTTCCCTAAATACACCAGCTTCTAAAAAATTACCGGCTTCCAAAAATATATGAACCGACTTCCCTAAATATATTACCGGCTTCTCTAATTATACGGGCTTGCCTAATTAAAAATTTCACCCCTCGCCACTGGTATATTTTTATTATAGGCTATCAAGAAAACCACGCCTACCTATGTTAATGATACGTAATTAAAAGTATGTCTCATAAGAATATTCATTGTTGTTTTTTAAAATTATACGTGCGATGTCCGTTCGATAGTGACAATTCGAGAGACAAGCAGTCACGTGCTGCTTGCAATTTAGTCGGGGAAAGAACCTCTACCCCGGTTTTTTCGCTGTGAAGGACAATATAGCCAACAGCATTAATCGTCATATATGAAAAAAAAAACAAATTTGTAATTACTGTAACGAAAAATAATTATTTTATTTACAGCAGAAATATAACTTTATAATGAAGTTGTCATTAAACAATATTTTATAAGTATATTAATATATATATACATTGATAGCTTAGCTCACTATAATTATAAAAAGTATTTAGGTATTGTAGGCATCAATGAATTAGGTATATAACTATATAACCGGCATTTGTATAAATAACGTTATATTCTAAACATTTTTTGTTTTAGTAAATCTTACATTACTGTCTTTTACTTATTATTCATGTATATTCAAATTATATTTAAAAAAATATCAATAACTAACAACAGGTTTGCGATGCTAACAAACCTGACAGCAAATCAACAGCACCCCTCGCCATCGGTCTAACGGTCACACTGGGACATCTACTGGCAGTGGATTACACCGGCTCCTCTATGAACCCTGCGAGATCCTTCGGATCGGCTCTTGTGGCAAGCACCTGGAACGATCATTGGGTAAGTACTTTTAAAAAAATATAATAAAATTCTAGTCATGTATTTTTTTTTTTTTTTTTATGGATACCGGATGGCAAACGAGCAGAAGGACCGCCTGATGGTAAGTGGTTACCTTCGCCCATGAACATCTACAACACAAGAGATGTACTAGATGCGTTGCCAACCTAGAGGATAAACCAGATGGAAAGGGAGGATAATGTAGTAGTCCGCTATCGGAACCATCACATTTTGGGAAAAGCATGGGTGGGATAGGGGAAAACCTGGCTTACATGTCATTGAACCGGAACACATCATAAGATACTTGGCGGTTCGTCTTTGACATGATAGTGGTCGCGAGCCAGACGGAGGACGAACCTCCTACCACCAAAAAAGTCATGTATTAAAAGTGAATTCTAGGTGTTACAGTTAGCTTCACTTTACAGAATTTTTTAATGTATGTATTTAATTCAACGAAACTAAGCCTTCTGTAATAATATTGAAATATATACGTCACAGTTAAAGATTAGTAGTAATAACTCTTTCCACTCCAAGGCTGTTTTTGTTTTTATTTCACCAGCTCCACGCTATATATAATTACTTTTTTTAACTTTTAGGGTTTTTTGTGTTTTTTGTAAAAACAACGAATTTTTCTTATTTAATAAACTTTATTTTATGAATAATTAATTAATAAATATGATACTATATTATAATTCTATATTTTAATCTTTATAATCCCTTTTGGTATGGTATTTTTCAGTGTCGAGTGACACTCGACATTGGAGTGGAAAGGGTTAATATCTATATATAACTTTTGTGCTTATAGTTGAGTGTGACAAGTCATTCTTCCTTTAAAATTTGCAATGCTACACTAATTTTACGTATAAATTAATAAATATATATTATTAGTACACATTGTAATATTGACCCAATGATTGAAAGCAAATTTGAGATCACAGATTAGACCCAAGCTGTAGATATCAGCACGATAACTTCGAATTCAAAGTAATCAAAATGTATTTAATGGCTTATTAATTTATTATATAAAAGATAACGCGATTAAGTATTAAATACGTTATTACGCTACCGAAGATTAATAATTATAACTTAGCTACATAAAAAAAACAAAAAATGTGTGGTATATATTGTTTGTCATTAAGTAATGAAGAAAATTCACTTTGGCAATACTAAATAATTTATTAGAGTATTGAAAATTTAAATAAATTTGATGAAAAAGATCCATAATTTACCAAAACGCTATTTTATTAAATGGAGATATGAATAAATTTCTCCACCGCAATGATGTACCAACACCACAATTTATTACATCACTAGCTTTCCGCCCGCGGCTTCGCCCGCGTGAAATTCGGTTATATCGCGCGATATGATAAGGAGTATCCTATAGTCTTTCCCAAGGTCTAGACTATTTGTCAAAATTGGTTAAGTGGTTTATGTGGTGAAGTTGTAAACAGTTAAACAATCTTACATGATTTTATGTTTGACAATAAGGAACTTCCATACAAACTTTCATCCCCTATTTCAACCCCCTCTATCATTTTTTCGCGATAAAAAGTATCCTATGTCCTTTCCCAAGTTTAGTTCTATCTTCATACCGAATTTCATCAAAATCGGTTCAGTGGTTTAGGCGTGAAAGCGTAACAGACAGACAGAGTTACTTTCGCATTTATAATATTAGTAAGGATTGTATGCAAAAATTTCTAGGACTTTTCCAACATGTATAATTTTAAGTGCAGAATAATGACATTATGTTCTGTAAGAGAAGTTTAATATGTAAGTAATCTCCCATACTAATTAAAACAAAAAAAAATAATCTTTCTTTGTTAAGATGTTTATCTTTTAAAGGTGGTAGGAGGTTCGTCCTCCGACTGGCTCGTGACCACTATCATGTCAAAGACGAACCGCCAAATATCTAATGATGTGTTCCGGTTCGATGGCATGTAAGCCAGATTTTCCCCTTTCCCACCCATCCTTTCCCCAAAATGTGGTGGTTCTGATAGTGGACTACTACATTGTCCCCCCTTCCATCAGTATCCTCTAGGTTGGCAACGCATCTCCAACATCTCTGGTGTTGTAGATGTCTATGGGCGAAGGTAACCACTTACCATCAGGTGGTCCTTCTGCTCGTTTGCCGTCCGTTATCAATAAAAAAAAAAAATATCATTAATCATATTCATGCTCGCACTACTCATAAAATATTCCGTATCCGGACCTAATATAGTCATAATTGTTCGTACCTATCTAGAAACAACAAGGTTAAATTAAAGGTATTTTATAAGTTCTAATGAATATGCACAGGAACTATTTAACATCAACACTTAGATATCGTCACTTATAATACGTCATTAGCACCTGACTGAAGATCGAGTAATTGGTTAATTTTATTATTATGTACCTACAAATAATAACTGTAAAGCGATAGGTTGTGGGTTCCATTCCCACTCCAGGAACTGAAGTATTTTCTGGGTTTGGTAATAAGGCAAGGCGCGGCGTTGAGTTCCGCCACTCAACACGCAATGCCTTAATCTGGCGGAAAGTGGGGAATGGATTTTTTGAAAGAAAACGGAGTGTCTTAACACTAGGTTCTCAGGTTCCCTCTGCCTACACTGCTATATGCGGGATACTGCGTGAAGTTAAAAAAAAATGATAACTTTTTACCTATAAGTATATAAATTTGTCACTGTGCTTATATTTTTTAAACCGATTCAATAAAGGAGGTTATTCAACTGGATATTTTTTATTTATGTAACCGCAAAACTTTTTAATGGGTGTACTTTGTACAATTTTAGTGATTCTTTTTTTATATTATAGCTAGCGCTTTTCACGAGATCCCATTTAAATTAAGTTCGGACGAATAGTTTTTGAGTTATTCGTAATGTTTTTATTAAAATTTAATTATATATAATTTAAAATAGATTTAATAGTTCATTAAATTTACTAATTACGTCACTCTACATTTTTTATCTCAATTACTTTTAAATAATTGTTATCTGGACCACACCTATTAAAGATATCATTGCATTGTTAACGTAGACGATAATTATAATCTCGAGTTAAACTAGCTTCATGTTTGTTTTACACATATATTGAGACTATTTATACTTTTGGATACGTACTAGCTTATCTTATGGTGTACAATATTCCTTACATAATATTTAGATTAAAGCAATAATGTTTACTCATGCTTTACATAGCTTTCAGGTTTTAAGATATTTAAAAATGAGAAGCCATAATAAGCCATATATATATTGTATGCATTTGCAATACAACTCAGATGTCTGTAATTTTTTGTTTACCTAAAAATACGTAATAAAAGATATGAAAATTTTAAAGTCAAAGTCAAATTCGAGACAAGCATTCCCTAATAAAATAGACAGTATTTTGTTCTTAATAATATTTATTCGCTTTTGAAAGATTCGTTCGTACAGTCTGCAAACATCGCATATTATAATGTCCAAAAATCAATTTGATAAGATAAAGTCAGGTTAAAGTTAGTGACGACATTCATAGTAATTTTCTATAAAGGCTTGAATTTCTTTTATAGAGATAGTCTCTATATTTTTTTTAAATAATATGTGTAATTAGGTATACTGGGCGGGACCTGTGGCTGGCGGTGTTGCTGCGGCACTCCTCTATGTTCACGGCTTCTCTGCGCCTCCACCGGACTCGAACTCGCTCCCACCCCGCTATCGTCCCGTTGCCGCCGATGACAAAGAGGTATAATTAATATTTACATTGCTTTATACATCTGTTGGTCTTGTAATGGTAGACAAAGACCAACATAATAGATATGACTCCTCGTTTTCCATTTCCTGCCTAATAGAGAACAGTTTAAAGTGGCGAGGTCAAGTTTTAAATATTTTTACATATCACTTAGTTGGATTTGGACCTACAAGCACATCATACTTCTTCAGAATGACATTACCTAATTAATCAGCTTATATCATTAGCATATTCTGCTAAAAGTTGTCGAGAAAGAAACTATTCATTACTAAACTCTCTCTTCCTACTCCGTAGTAAGCAAAATGTTATGTATCTATCAAATATGACTTACATCTTTACTCATTTGCAAGCGTTCTGGACGCCTAGCGCCTACGGCCTGGACAGTAGAACAAAGCGTAAGCTTAACAAATATATACTCATTTTGTTTTTTTTTTGCTTTTACGTCAAAATACTTGATAATTACTAGGTATATATTATACTATAAAATTCAACCATTGTAAAAAATTTATACTAAGAACTAAAGTCTGCAAAAATATTTATGAGGAAAATAAAAGATTCAACAAATTGCCGTAGATTATAATTTAATAACACACTCATTATTTAAGTAAAATGCACTTTTTGATTTTTGTCTTTGTACATTTTAATCTTTGTAAATATAAATATTTTATTTTTTATAAGCTAAGCGAAAACTGATAATATCTCATTGGTATCATTTTATATGAATTAATTTAATTTTCTTATGATTTGTGTAAAATGAGATTTATGTATACCATATATGTGCTATTTCAGTTAAAGCGCCTGGACGGTAAAGCCGACGACATGGCCTGAGAGCGAGTCCCGCGGCTCCGCCCGCACTCGCCGCTCTCCGTCCCGCGAGACACGCTCCCACGCACCTACACCCACCATTCCCACACACACAATTACGATTAGGCAAAACGAACAAAACAATCAGAAATTCACTTTAAAATTGCAATAGGTATTAGGTACCTGCCGGTGCCAATAGCTAACAATAACAAAATAAGCAAAATATCGTCGCTATTACGGCGGCAGTTGTACTAATATCAAAAATACTTGACAAGAGTGAATGGTAATTACGACATTGTCACTCAACCGTGTTCAATATTTTAATTTTCTTATAACAAAAAACAAATGATGCTATGATTCATGTGTGTGCCGCAAAAAATTAACCGTCCGGTAACAGCGATGACGTCGCCACATTTATAATGAGATAAAAAAATATGAATTAGTCATTTATCCGGAATATCTATCGAGGTAATTTAATAGAGCAAAGGTATTCAAGGAAATAGTAATAATTTTTTTTTTATCAGTTTCATTCGCTGTATATCTGACCATAAGGATAAAAAATTAAATTATATGTAGCGTAGCCCTAAGCATTGATAATATACTTTTGAAATTTTTCAAAAAATTTTCACGCTCACTAGAAGAGTGTCATGTTAAGGCACTCAAATAGAGTCACAGTAAATAGTCATTTCTTAACATCGTAAAGAAATCTCGATCTAGATTAAAAGATAAAGATATTTTTATAAAAAGTTATTTTTATTTTAAATTTTTTATACGTCAAATATTTAATTAAAGTAACTGCCATTTATAAAATAAGTTTACAATTGAAAATTATATCGTCATATTCTTACTGTAAAGACGGTTGTGAAAAAAAATAAAAAAAAATTTGGATTCATATTAAAAAATTATATTACAAAATGTTCATTATAGAATATAGATTTTGAATTAACTTTGTCATTAAGTACATATAAAATTAAATTTTGTAATAAAAATATATTCCACTTTGAAGTTTGCAATATTTTAGATCAGGGCTTCTTAAACTATGGGTCGGGACCCCAAATGGGGTCGCATAGCAAAATTCTGGGGTCGGGATTAATATTTATATATACCATTTTGGCCAATTACCAATTTGTATGGGGTCATCAATAAACTCGCAATCATAAATGGGGTCGTGAATGACAAAAGTTTAAGAAGCCCTGTTTTAGATATAACTTATTCTAAGATTTGGCACTCTAAACTTTATCACATTCAATTAAGATTCATTTTGGATATTTTGACAGTAAAGTAAATAAGTAAAGGTCGAATACAATATAATAAAATAATCGTTTAAGAATAATTATGTATGAGGAATATACATCATTATTTACGACACTGTAATGGCATAATTTCCACAATTTATTGTAGTTGTTACTATACTAGAATCATTATCATGAGTTTAAATAATTTTTCTTAAATGATAATATTTATTTTTTTTAAAAATATGTTTGTTTTGATACATAATAAATACTTTTCATACAAAAAAAATAGACGAAACACATGTTATTTTTTACTCTATAAGTATTATTATTTGTAAAAGAACATATATTTTAAATATAGCTCTTAAACTTTAAATTCATTGTTTAGATTTTCAAATTCATAAATTGAAAAGGATTGGATTAAATGAATATGAAAATCAAAAGAATGCATTTCGAGTATAATGACGTATAATTTCTATATTACTGTAATTACGTTTCAATACTCCGTACCATTGCTAACAGTGCAAATGGCAAATAACAGTAAAAATCAAAATAAGCAAAAAAGGACTCCGACAATATTGGAGGTATCTTGCACCTACAATAAAAAGGCACAAGGAAATACAAAACATAAACGCAAACAAGGACTCCGACCCTATATTGGAAGTGCATGGTATAAAAAAAAAAAAAAAAAAACAGTGCAAATGGAAATAAGGAATGTGTGTCGAATAAATTGTCTTAGCTCTAAGTTTTATGATTATATTTAATAAATATATTTTACTCAATAATTGTTTTATCATTTATTAATATATTAATATATTTTTATTTTTAAGTAAACTTAAGTTGTTTTTAAGTAAATCTTAATTGAGTGATTGCGAAAGTTGCTTTGTATTAAACTGAATATCTATC
>JAKGSA010000061.1:107212-140103 GCA_033558755.1 Philaethria dido | reverse complement strand
GAAATCATTGTTTTATATTACAATTTTACCTATTAGTACGGAGAGGTTGCCCTGGCGTCTCCTTACGTGGACGCGCGAGAGGTGTTGATCTTCCTGACAGCACTTCTTCAGCTCGGAGATCCTCTGTAGAACCTATTAAGATTATACTTTTTAAGAATTTGAAAAAAAATTGAAAAGGAAAGAGAATACGGTGTCTACAAAAACTTTTATAAATATATGAGGCCATCAACACATAATGGCTCAGGGGTGGAGAAATCTAACGGAAAGCGGAGAACGGAGTGTCTTGATACTAGGTTCACACTGTCTACCCCGCTATGCGGGTACAGCGTGAGGCTGATCAATACATGTTGGCTATAAAATAGTACATTCTAAAATAGACAAATAGGGGTCGACGCTGTCATGTTTACTTTACGAATTGGATGGGGGCGTTGAAGCTGGCCTTGAACTTTATACATTGAGCTAAATAAAAGCGAGACCTCCGAGCTTTTATCTTAATAACCAGAAGGCAGTAAGGAAAATATACAAGTTTTTAATTTCAAATCATATTAGAACTATTAAAAAACTAGTTTTTATGTTTCAAATTAACAAAACAAGCAACTATAAAAGATTCTGCATTAGTCCTATTAGAGTAAATCTACATAATTTACCTCCATTGCCGTTTTTATCGTGTGGTTTTTGTTTCCTGCGCGCATTGTCGTCTGCACGCGATGTGCTGGCGGGACGGCGACGGAAGCCGAACGATGTAGCGACCCCCCGGCTTGGCTTGTTGCCGTTCCCACTGGCGCTCTTCTCCCTTTTCTTTGCTCCCTTCGATTCAGAGTGACCCTAGAAATAAGAAATATGGGGTTATTTAATTCAATCTTAACTTATGCTAACATTAAATTCATCGAATACTTGTTATATTTTTTTCATACTAATGTTCATTTTTTTATATTATGGGGAGGACATTAAGTTGATAATAAATGGTTACGGTCTCGCGCAATCGTTTCTTGACAGGTGCTATCTATAAAATATGTAATTTACTTAAATATGGGTCGTTAAACGTAATAAATTCTATTAACTGCAATTTTGCGCAATATGTTTATAAATTAGCGCTTACTTAACTGTCACTGGGCGACCCACTTCAAGGCGCTCAAGGAGAAATTAGGTCATGTCCCCAACGCGAGACCCTACGGGAAAGGAGTGCGCTTCTCCCCGGCTACGGAGGACGAGTACCGCATCATACAGCGGTACCTCTCTGAACTGGAGAAAACGGAGAACCTGTCATGGTTCTCCTACGCGCTCCCATCCGAAAGGTCTGTAAAGATAGCCATACGAGGGCTTCCGGTGACCACTACCCGGGAGGAAATCATAGAGGCCCTCGCCGAAAAGGGATACCAGGCCGAATTCGCTAGGCCTATTAAAGCCAAAAAAGGCAAGCCCGGATGCCTATTCCTGGCCATTCTAGCGAACGCCCCAAACGTCCTGCCCGGCATTTACAGCCTTGACGAGCTTTTATATATGCCGGGTGTAAAAATAGAGGCCTGGAGGAGCAAGAAGGGGCCTGCGCAGTGTCACCGCTGCCAGGCCTTCCGCCACTCCTCCCACAACTGCCATCGGCGCCAGGCGTGTGTGCGCTGCGGGGAACCGCACTTCGCGCGCGACTGCCCGCGCCCACTTGAAGTCCCCGCTACATGTGTCAACTGCGGGGGGTCCCACCCCGCTAATCACCAACAGTGCCCGCAGTATAAGAGGGAACTGCGTAACCAGCGGGCGGGCACTGTCGCTGTCACTAGACCCCTAAAGAAAACAGCACCCGCTACGGAACATACATCCCGTAGCGAGGTGCCTGTGGAAGCACATGCCACTTCCCTCATGGCACCAGCCAATCCGCCAAGGGAGCGCCAAAGCGGTGGTAGTAAATCCTCCAAGAAACGGAGGAAGAGTGGGAAGAATCCAAAGAGGGACCAGGCTCTCCCCCCCGGGGCCTCCTCAGCCCCTGCGACCACCATCACCACCGCAATACCACCAGCACCCCCTAGTGCACTCCCAGCCGCTCCCGCGACACCGAAGTCTCACGTGGCCCTGGACAAAGCCATCGACACCCTCAAGGAGGTCCTCATTGCCTTGAGGGAAGGTCGCGACCCTCTCCAAGCCGTTCTAGAAGGCATGGCTACACTCCTCAAAAATGCCTGAACTACGGATCATATATTGGAACGCCGCGGGCCTGAGGAATAGGACTCACTTCCTCAGGCACATCCTGAAGGAGCAGAACGCCGACCTCGCGTTGGTGTGCGAGACCCACCTGCGCCCCCAAGACTCCCTCAACATTCCCGGCTACCACGTGCTTCGCAAGGACACCCCTTCCCACCATGCTTGGAGAGGGCTCCTTATTGCCATCCGACGAAGCATTGTTCACCAGCCCCTGCCGGACCTCAACACCCAGTCCTTCCAGTCCCTGGGTGTGGAAGTTCAGCATGGTGACGAGAGACTGCATATGTATGTCATCTACAGACCACCCACCTCTAAACTCGTAACTCCCGAAGTCAGGCGAATGCTGAATACCACCACACCCATACTTGCTGCAGGGGACTGGAACGCGAAGCATCTGGCCTGGGGATGCAGCACCACCTGCACCACTGGACGCCGGTTACTGGAGGATGCACAGAGGCATTCTTATGAAGTTACGGGTCCGGATGAACCGACCCGTTACCCACACAACCTCCAGCGACATAATCCATCCACCATCGACCTTGTGGTCCACCGACGTCTGGGAGCCCTTACCCTGGACGTGCTTCCGGACTCACATGGTTCCGACCACCATCCAGTGCTAGCCACTGTCACCGGCCATCTCACCATCGCCCGGGGCTTACCATCCAAGGGGCGCGTCTGCTGGCGGAGATTCGAGTCCCTCTGCCACGACCGCACCCCTCTCCAAACTGGGCCCCTAGAGGACCCCCAGGCTATCGACGCGTTCGAGGCCTCCATCGCCGACACCTTGAAGGAAGCCCTCAGGGAGGCCCGCGAGCCACCACCCAACACCCGCCGGCTCCCGCCTCTGCCACGGAAGATAGCGGACCTCATTGCGCGCAAAAGGGCCACGCGCAGCGAGTGGCAGCGCACCCGCGACCCAGCCTTGAAAAAGAAACTCAACGCCCTCATCGAAAGGGTGAGAATGGAATTGTCAACTGCAGCTGCGGACGCCTGGGAGGACCGCATCCAGCAGGCCAGCGAAAACCAATCCTCGCTAACAAAGCTGTGTCGGCAGTTGACAAAATCCAAGGACCCGATCCGCCCACTCTTTCGCCCGGACGGATCGCTTTCCTACGACGCCAAGGAGAGAGCTGAGATCTTCGCCGACCATCTGGCAATCCAATTCTCTCCCAACCCCAGTCAGTGCCCGGAAGAACACGCGGCCATCGAGGCCCGCGTGCGCCTGGAACTGGAGGCCCCTCAGCACCCGCTGCCACCACCGCCCTATGTGACCCCCAACCAATTAAAGAAGACCATCCGCACGCTGAAGGCCCGGAAGGCCCCCGGTCGAGACGGAATAACAAACGAAGCCCTGAACCACATCCCGCTCCGAACCATCGCAGCGATGACCAGGCTCTTCAACGCCATCCTACGCCAGGGATATTTCCCGCAGGCGTGGAGGGAGGGCCTGGCCATCATGATTCCAAAGCCCCGTAAGAACCCTCGCAGTCCAGATGGCTATCGACCCATCACGCTCCTCAGCGCGTTATCCAAGCTGTTCGAGAAGCTACTTCTTCCACACGTCCTGGAGCACCTCGAACCGCGCCCCGAACAGTTTGGATTTCGCGGCGGCCACTCCACCACCCTGCAAGTAGCGAGGGTGGTCCACCACCTCACGGCCGCCTTGAACAAGAAGGAGAAAGCAGTCGCTGCCTTCCTGGACGTCGCCAAGGCGTTCGATCGGGTCTGGCATCCTGGACTGCTGTATAAGGTGATGACAGCCGGGACACCGCACCACATCCTGCGAGTCCTGGCGTCTTACCTGGACTACCGGACTTTTAGCGTGCGCGTAGAGGACGCCTTCTCCTCCAGCCGCCCCATTCTGGCAGGAGTACCGCAGGGGAGCATCCTTGCCCCCGTACTTTACGCTAGATACACTGACGATGTGCCTACCGAAGATGGGTCGATGCTCGCGCTTTATGCGGATGACATCGCACTCGTCAGTGTATCAATGAACGCCCACCACGCCGCCACCAAACTGCAGCGGAGCCTGGACGCTCTCCCTGCATGGTTGAAAAAGTGGAGGATGGCCCTAAACGTCACAAAGACCCAGGCAGTGATGTTTGGCGGCCGTAAGAAGCCACCACCACTCCAAGTAGACGGCCACAATGTCCCGTGGCAACCTAATGCCACATACCTAGGGGTCACGCTGGACCAGTTTTTAACCATGGTCCCCCAGGTGAAGAGCGCGTGCCAAAAGGCAAGAATAGCAAGCCACCACTTGGGACCTATTTGGAGATCCTCCCTACCACTGCGCACCAAGGCGGCGCTGTACAAGACATACGTCAGACCCCATCTGACGTATGCAGCACCGGCCTGGTACGCATTAGCCTCCGCAAATCAGAGGAACGCCCTGCAAGTCGTGCAGAACATCGCCCTCCGGCGCATTACCCAGGCTCATAGATACGTCAGGAACGCGACTATCTCCCGCGACCTGCGTATCGAGAGCTTGGAGGAATTCATCACACGGCTTGCAGTCAACCTATTCCAGCGAGCGGACATATCAGACCATCACCACATAAAAAACATCGCACCCTGGCATGCGCGTCCACCAGAGCACCGCCGTCTCCTGCCTAGAGACCTCCTACCCCCCCTCTGATCCCCTGAGCTGCACAAAGCAAAAAAAATTTAACTGATACTTAAGTTTTACTACAAAACGCCTGTCGCGGCGCAGAGGCACAAGCGCGTGCGACTGTAAGCGCGACAGGTTGTGAATTCGATTCCCACACCAGGGGGAAATGGAATTTTTCATTTTCTTTGGGTTTGATAGCTAATTGGTAAAGCACGGCATTGAGTTTTCATCACACTCACAGCACACAATGCCTCAGTTCGATTTGTGGAGGTGAGTGAAATGTCACGGGTGTTTTTAGCACTAGGTTCCCTCTGCCCTGCATACCCTGCTATATGCGGGATACAGCGTGAAGCTATGTTTTGTATGTATGTAAGTCTTACAATGAAAAAAAACGATATTTTTAATATTATATTACGTTAATATATGGCCAACAGGCGTTCTTCGACAAAAAATATTTTTAACTGCTGAAGATTTCAAGTCAGAAATTAAAAATAATATGTAACCTGAACGAATTTTTCTTGTTCATGATTTCGATTTGTTTCGTGGGATGTTTAAAGGGGTAATCATTTTACCTGCCCTACTTGTTACATATACAACTTATATTGCAATAACTCTCATTTTAGTAGTGTTGTTTCTATGTTTAGTAATTTTATATATTTAATAAATTGATAAACACATTTTGTTGGAAATGGAAGGAGGTTCGTCCTCCGACTGGCTCCGCGACCACTATCATGTCAAAAGCGAACCATAAATATCTAATGTGATTAATGTTCCGATTTCTGCGTGGCATGCTCAACCAGATTTTCCCCTTTCCCACCCAATCGCTTTCCCAAAATGAAATGAGGTGGTTTCTGATAGTGGACTACTACATTGTCCCCCTTTCAACAGTATCCCCTGGGTTGGCTTGGCTTGCATCTACATAACATCTCTGGTGTTTGTAGATGTCTATGAGTGGAAAGTAACCACTTACCATCAAGGTGGTCCTTCTGCTCGTTTATGGATCCGTTATCAATAAAAAAAAAAAAAAAAAAATACACTAAGTAAGAATTACATATTTTTTCATATTTAAATCATTTGCATACTTCTTTGAATAATGAAGGCTGAACGTCGTATAGGTCCTTAGTCCAACTTATCACACCATTTAGGAAGATGGCGTCTATTTGAATTGAACGACCAGTTGAGTATTTAGGCTACTTGACGTGACAAGTTTTTTTTTTTTAAATTGACAACATGTAAAGATCTCGACACAATTACATATAAGCACTAAAGAGATACAGCAGGCAATCCTCCACTTTTAGGCATAAATTAAATAATTGTTCTTTTTTTAGCTTCACTTTGTATCCCGCACTTCGCAGGGTAGGCATAGGGAACCAGAGAACATAGCGTTAAGATACTCCATTCTTTTTTAACATTTCCGTTCCCCACTTTGCGCCGAATTGAGGCATTGCGTGCTTAGTGGCAGAACATAACGCCGCGTTTTGCCTTGTTACCAGAGCAAGGAAATGAAAATACTAAATATTATTTAATATTTTCATTTTCTGGCGTAGGTGGTAGAAATCGAACCCATAACCTGTCACGTTTACAGTAACACGCTTGTGCCTTTGCGCCACGACCGGCCTTTAATTAGCAATATTCTCCTAAAATTATCTTATTTTTGGGATTCTTCAAAGAATCTTTATTATTGTGCAACCATTGAGTCACTTAATAGCGCTCAAACACTTTCCGTAACCATGCAAAGATTTGTCTCAATTCATCCAATGTTTGAAGAGGTCAGTAAATATTGTAACGCCGTTCTTCCCTCGTAAAGTAACCCTCAGTGTATCTTAGCTTACGTTAATTAAGCGTGGTCTGATTTATCGTTAGTGAAGATTGCAAAATTCAAGTGACAGAATATGTTGCCTTAAATAAAAAAGCAGCCAATGCTTTATCCCGCATAGTAAAGTGAGCCTAGTGTCAAGACACTCCGAGATATTGTGTAATAAGTGGCGGAACTCAACGCCGCGCTTTCTTACCTTAATATTTTTTTAAAGCTTCACGCTGTACCCCGCACATAGCAGAGTAGGCAGAGGGAACCTGAGAACCTAGTGTTAAGACACTCCGTTCTCTTTCAATAATTCCATTCCCCACAACTTACCTTAAATAAGTTGTCTATATAATTTACACAGTTTTATCAAACAGATCAAGTGAGCCCCTGAATGGGAAATGAACCCGAGAACTGGAAATTTAAAACAAGTAACAGAATATCAACGCCTGTTGTGGCGCAGAGGCACAGGCGTGCGATTATAAACGCGGCAGGTTGTGGGTTCAATTCCCACTCCAGGACATGTTAGTCTTTTCATTTCCTGGGTTTGATAACAAGGCAAAGTGCGGCTTTGAGTTCCGCCACTCAGCACGCAATGCCTCAATTCGGCGGAAAGTGAGGAACATAATTGTTGTAAGGGAACGGAGTGTCTTAACACTGGGTTTTCAGGTTCCCTTTGCCTACCCTGCTATATGCGGGATACAGCGTGAAGTTAAAAATATATATATATATATATATATATATATATAATATTATATTAACATAGCATTTATAAAAGCAAGGCAAAAGCAAAACTATAATTGATTAAATGGATTTCTATATTCGTTAACGCTAACAGAAATTAACAAAATATTGGTAACAAAATATTTCCACGTACTTTCGTTTTGAAATATATTTTTTATTAAATATGATTTTTTTTACTTTGAATACGCCTTTCATTTAACATTTTACAAATGTACCTTCATATAGTAGTTAAGAAGAATATTTATTCAATGGTGACCATATTTTTCTATTTTTCAAGTGTTCTGTATTTTCAACAGGCTTCAAAAAGGGAGGTGTTGTGATGTGTTACCACATAACTTCTTACTGAGTGAATGTTGATGATTCTTTTTTTTTATATGATAGCTTAATTATTAGAATTGAGATCTTACGAGTTTTTGAGTTATTCGTAATAATGTTACTTTTTAGTGCATTTTATTTGAAATCGGTTTTATTTTTTGTTAAAATTTTAATAGTGTGATGTATAGAAAATTTAATTTTATCCTCAGTTGGCTGCATTCAATTTGGCGCGTTTTTAACCAAATCCCAAATTATCTTAGGTTTTTCTTAAGCGCGAAATCAATAAGCCACGACCTACAACATTATCAAATCAAAGGCTAGGCATAATTTATAAACACATTTCGTATAATAATATTTTATTATATATCGAAAATTGTGACTACAATGTACTCGTACACATACTTTAAATACTACCTGGTATAATAAGAATAACTTAACCAGTAAGCACTTAGATGTAAGGTCAATTCTCAGACGGTTAGTATCCATTTCTCTATAGAGCAATGTATGATAATTATGCAGTTCTATTTTAATCCACTACTTGATGGCCTGTCGTGGCGCAGAGGTACAAGTGCGCGATTTTAAAGCGACAGGTTGTGGGTTCGATTCCCACTCCAGTAAATGAAATATTTTCATTTCCTGGGTTTGGTAACAAGGCAAAACACGGCGTTGAGTTTCCGCCACCTCAGCACGCAACGCCTCAATTTGGCGGTAAGTGGGGAACGTATTTGTTGTAAAAGAACGGAATGTCTTAACACTAGGTTCTCAGGTTCCCTCTATACCTACCCATCTAAAAAATCTTGATGGCCAATTGAAAATTTACAGACGTGTCCGGATCCGATGTTAAAATACCAGGACAATCAGAAAATATTTTTAGGCTAATTTTTTTATTGTCTTAGAAATATTGATAGTACGAGTATATTAGGACAACTATATAAATAAGTACATATAGGACAACAATAAAAATACTTATAGAGCGAGTAATAATCAATAGCCAATAGATTTTCTACATATTTGAAGAATAGTTGATTTTTAAACAATATTTTTATTTATTTCTTATTTAAGCATACTTTATTAGCGTTTAGGAGACTAGGGACAGAGAGAAGTTATTGTCTAGACAAGTCACTACACTCTTTTTTTCGTTTTCGTGGAAATCGAGACATTGCGTGGAGGGTTTAAGATCGGATCCACAACTCAACGTACTTACAGTTACATACTTATTTACAGCGCAAATAAAAAAAGTAATCGTTTCATGACAGGTTTATCACTATCGAAAGAAGTTGTCTTATTATCAATTAACCCTAGACGAGGCTCACAGATGTTTGTTTAACGTTTTCTACTATTGTTCACATGAAAAGGAACTTTAACTGCTTTAATATAATGGTCAAAATTGTTTTTTATGGTAGATAATATTTTGTAAATCTATTAACAGAATTGGTCAGGTTTAGAAGTAACAGCAGGTCTACTGACAGGCGGTGCTAATTAATTGTCAAAGCTATGAGTTACTTCAACAGTGGCTCCTAAAAGTAAAAAGATATCTAAAAAAACTCTATATTAATGTTACAGTGTAAAAAAATAAATAAAAGTTCTTATAATCATTTTGCATGCTATCGTACTTTTTATATTAAAAGACGCTAAGTATGTTACTTGTAACTCGCGACTTTGCCCGCGTGATTTATTGATAAAACTAAATCAATTGTAGGATTTTGTGTTATTTTGATACCTATATTACAGTAGAGTCTGTCAGTATTTTTCTTACATACGATTTGTCATATTAATAGGATTACTTAAGTATATGTAATCAGAGCCTCGTTAAAGCTTAACTGACACAACAGTGGCTTCACGATTTGTCCCGCATAGCAAGGTAGTCAAAGAGACTGGTATATTGACACCAGTCTCTTGAGTGTCTTGATACTCCATTCGCTGCTTTCTGCCCTAATTCGAAACTTTGTGGGCTGAGAAGCGGAAAACAACATCGCGTTTTGACTGACACAATCGGTACAGAATCGGTAAATAAATGTCGAGGTTACAAAATAAGTAAATAATTTGTAATAATCTCTCTTATTATGCTTATAGTTTCCCTAACAAATTTAGACACTTGTTGTGTACAAGTCAATTCAGATATACATAGATTGTAACTGTCGTAACTTAACAAGATAGAGTTTGCGAAGTAACTATTTGGTCTTACACCTTAGTTTGACAAAGCTTTCAATTGGAGTTGTCGCTTCTTCCTTCTTCTTGTCTTAGTAATTGTTATATGATTTTAGTTAACTTTCAACGTTCTTTTTTTTTTTTTTTTTTTTTTATGGATAAGGACGGGTCACCTGCTGGTAAGTGATCCCCGCCGCCCACGGCCCCGTGTAACACCAGAGGAGCTACAGGTGCGTTGCCGGCCTTTGAGGTGGGAGTAGGCGCGCTTTTTGAAGGTACCCATTTCGTATCGACCTGGAAAAACTGCCGCAGGTAGGCCATTCCACAGTTGAGTTCTACAACAGGAGTGAGCAACGCCATCTCAGTCGACCTGTGACCACGGACTACTGTAAAGTATTCGAAACGTCGGGTTCGTCGGGTCCAGAAATTTATTTCTGTATATTAAAATATATGCGATTAATCTGGTTTAAATAGTTTCATTAAAAATTGCGAAATTCAAAGGTCTCATTATTTAAATTTTGATGTTTTTTGGACGGCTATTCTTTTTATAGAAGAATATCTGTATCTGTAATATAGATATTATTATTACGCATGCCGCACGCGACACGAGGTTGACACGACAAACCATCGTGTTGTAGTGTGACAGCTTCTGACTATAAGCTCTATTGGTAGTGGGTTCGATATCCATTCTGGGAAATCATCATATTTATTTTTAATTTCTAAGCCATGACAAGGCAAAGCAGGGCGTTGAATTCCGCATTCAAGCACACATGTTTTGAATGTGGGCGAAAAATGTAAACCAAAAAATGGAATTTTTGACATTAAATTCTCTCTAATTATCCTTCTATGCGAAAGAGTCTAAAGAAGAAAAAATATATATAATATAAAAAGCTGTACTGGTAAAGTGTGCCAAGCTATTACTTTAAACGTCTTAGGGTTGTCACCCTTGCGTTAAGAAGCATCCTGTTACTTTCTTGTGATCATAGACCAAGACGGCGCGTGCGCGGGACACATATCGAAACCCATTTCATAATATGAAAAAATACCTTATTCCTACGAAATTAAAGTACAAAATTATACTTATAACTAATTTCAAATATAATTTCTACAGAAAAATCGATTTACAACCTTAAGAATAAGTATTTTAGATTTAAACTGTAATACGAAAGGTTATAAGGCAACCCGTTACCACATTTATGGAAATAAGTAACTTCCGCTCGTGTGTCCAGCACGCGTCTTAGACGTGCAATATGCACATCTGTTAGCTGACCGTTATTTTAAATGTTCGGGAAGAGTGTACCAACGTATAACATAAATAATAAAAAAATCGATGATCGAAAGTACGTTGCCCGCCAAATTTCACAGTCACCTTACTTTTTGAACACACCTCGTAGAGTCAAGACTCTCTGATCGCCGCTTTTCACCCGAATTCAAGACATTGGGTGTTAAGCGGCTGGTTTCAAAGCTGGGCTTTGTTTTATAAGAGTGAAATAAAAAATGAAAATAATAATTATTATTTATGGGATTTTGAAAGTTTAATTATTTATAAATTATGCCTAATATTGTAGAGATTCGAATGTAATAAATCGATTCTCCTCTCTCCGGTCAATTAAAGACTCCATGGAATATAAAGTGGCGGTAGAATAATTATATTTTAATACTAGCATTCTCTCTGGCAGCTTCAAACCTACGACCTCGGTATACGCTGTACATGTAAAAGTCGAAAAGGCTGCACATGACACGGATTTATACATATAAAGGTGCTTTTTTAAGTTAATATATACACATATTTTAGTAAGTACATATTTTTGGTACTTTAATAATATATATATATATTTTAATTTCACGCTGTAACCCACATATATCAGGGTAGGCATAGGGAACCAGAGAACCTAGTGTTAAGACACTGCATTCTCTTTCAACAATTCCGTTCCCCACTTTCCGCCGAATTGAGGCATTGCGCGTTGAGTGGCGGAACTCAACGCCGCGCTTTGCCTTGTTACCAAACCCAAGAAATGAAAATACTAAATTTTACATTTCCTGGTGTGGGAATCGAACCCACAACCTATCGCCTCTGCGCCACGACAAGCGTTAATAATATTTTTGATAACTTTCTATATTAGGAAAGTCATTATCAAGTATTTTAGTATGTTTTGTAGCTTCACGCTTTATCCCTGGAGTGGTAATCAGAAATATTTTAGTATTAAGTACTTATAGACTTCTTTCTCCGCATTCCGAACTCTCTCCTAACTTAATTTAAAGATACTCCATTCATAAAGAGCGCTTCAGTCTTATAAAAAAAAAATGTTTTATAATTACATAACATATAATAAAAAAATAACTTTAATTATATCTACTACACCTTCAAATTTTTAAAATAATATTTTTTTATTAGAAAATTCCTTAAAAATTTTTTTTAATACGATTAAACAAAATAAGTAAGTATTTAACGGCGCGTGCGTCGACATGACCGTTAAAAATAAGCCACCGTGCATTACTTCCTAGCACAGGAATGTACTCATGCTAAAGAAATATGTTGAAACAAAAAATTCTTACATGTTATTTTAAGGTTTAAATTGGATAAATATTCTTGTATATGTATATATAAAAATTCCATTGCAACTCAGTTGTGTTAATTAATATTGCTGTTTCGAATTAAGTTAAAATTTGACACAAAAGTGTAATGCAATATTCTTTTTACCTATATTACCATACGTGACTATTCGCAATATTCCTTCGTAAAGTGACAAATAGAGTACCTTAACATTATGTTCTCTCTGCCTTCTTGAATCTAACCTGCGTCATGCGGAAAAGCCTACAAGACCAGAAACTGAGATAAACTGGAAAATGAATGCCAGTAATAAGTATCAGCAAGCAATGCTCTATTTCAGGGGAAAGTGAGGAAAGAAAATATTAAAAGGGAACAGAGTGTTTTAACACTAGTTTCTCTGATTCCCTCCGCCTACACTTTTTTTGGAAATAAAATATAAGTATTGAGTTAAAATTAATTTATTAATACTTTTTATTTCTTTATATTAATTTAATTTTAAGTGTGTGGAAATTATGTTATGAATATTTCCTTGTCCCTATTGTCGTTTTATATTCGAACAACAGTAGTGTTCGCGAAGAAAGCTTACCCTTCAAAATAAACATTTTTTTTTAATCTCACCTGATTTTAAAAGTTGCCCTTTATTACTATAATTGTAAAGCCTATTTTTGATTACCACATTCCTGTACATCTAAATATCATACACGCATTTTAAAATTCTCGCCGTCGCCTCTTTATAATTTTATTTTTTTATTTATTTTCATAAAATTAGAAATAAGTTTTCAAGTAAATTTATTGTTTTATTATTTAATTTTTTAATTTGTATGTATTTGGTATTAATGTCTATATTATTTTTTTTAAATACGTCAAATATATGTTGTATTCTAAAATAATTTACTTACTTCTTATATATTTTTAAATTAAATAAATTTACTAGTTTTACATTTCTTATCTAGCAAAATAAAAAAATCAAATAATATTTTTATACCCAACCGCCATTAGACAACATTCGTTTATCACAATACAAATTCAACGAAGGGGATCGAAGGGTCTAACGTAACGTCTTTTCGCCCTTAAGACGAGTTCCTTGCCGACCGTCGAATGCGCGGGCCGAACTCGCCGTACTTCAAAAGTTTGGCTCAAAAAGTTAAAAATATACAAATTTTACTTAGAAATCGATATTTTTTATAATATTTACAGAGTTATTTTATAATATTAGTAATATTAACTTAGTGCAATAGTGTAATTTGGTGCAAGTGATTTGGTGCGTTAAGTGATAAGTGTTTTATTTTTTTTTTTTAATATTTGGTGTGAGTATATATTTTTTTTATTTTTGACAGCTTAGTTTTTTTGACAGTAGGTGACAGTAGTCGATTTTAGTAAATATTGACATTATTTAATCTGTCTTATGATTGCGTAATATACATATATCTCATTGAATTTAATGGCTGTGAATTTGAATTAATTTATGTGGAAATAAGGTGTTTGATTTGGTTTTGTCTCCAATATTACAGGTATTACTTATAAAAGTGTATAGGTACTTCTAATAAGTATAATGTGTCCTACTAATTTTATAGGTAAATGCGATATTTGTGAGATTAGATAGAGCAGTGATTCTCAACCTTTTTTTGTTGCGGCACATATTTATCGATTTCAAAATTTGGCGGCACACTTTTGAAATTTGGCGACACACAAAAGTGCCGCGGCGCAGTGGTTGAGAATCACTGACATAGAGGGTTGTCACTCTTTCACGTAAAAAGGATCAAAATGTTACTTCAAGTGTCATTCTTATACATTACGAGGTGTGTTCAAAAAGTAAGGTGACTTTTCAAATTTGGCGGGCAACGTACTTTCGATTATCGATTTTTTTATTTTGTTATGTTGGTACACTCTTCCCGAACATGTGTACCAAGTTTCAAGTGTATAGCATTTTTTGTTTGGTTGGGAGAGGCGTAAAGGTTATAAGTGTTTTGCGTGCTCGGCGATTTCTTGCTATCGAAAAATATGGATTTGCATCAAATTTTGTGTAAAAAATAAAATAAAGTGCTCCGAAACACTTAAAATGTTGACAGTGGCATACGGTGAAACTGTTCTGAGTAAAAAAAATGTTTACAAGTGGTACAAACTCTTCCAAGATGGCCGGGAAGATGCCAATGACGAGCCTCGCTCTGGACGCCCAAGCACGTCAACAACTGATGAAAACGTTCAAGCAGTGAAGAAAATTGTTCTGGAAAATCGTCGAATCACTATCAGAGAAGTTGCTGAGGATGTTGGTATATCGCTTGGCTCGTGCCATGAAATTTTTTCTAACGTTTTGGGCATGAGACGTGTGTCAGCGAAGTTTGTTCCGAAATTGCTCATCATTCATCTTTGCTGGTGAGAGATTTTTTGGCCAAAAACAACACCACAATTATGCCTCAGCCACCATATTCACCGGATTTGGCCCCATGTGACTTTTTCTTGTTCCCAAAACTAAAGAGACCTATGAAAGGACGGAGATTTGCAACGATTGAAGAGATAAAGACTGCATCGCTGGAAGAGCTCAAGGCTATACCGAAAAGTGCTTATGAGAAGTGCTTTGACGATTGAAAAAACCGTTGGCATAAGTGTATTGTATCTGAGGGGGATTACTTTGAAGGGGACAACATAAATATTGATAAATAAATAAATATTTTTTCTTAAAAATACAAAGTCACCTTACTTTTTGAACACACCTCGTATATATATAAGAATGACACATTGGTATAAAAAAAGATTTATTTAACTATGACAATAAGCACAGATTTTTTGCTTTTTTTAACTTCACGCTTTATCTCGCATAGCAAGGTAGACACAGAGAACGTAGTGTCAAGACACTCCTTTCTGCATTTTTCACCTAAAACAGACCTCAAGACATGTGTGCTAGTGACTGAATTGTACAACGCGCTTTGACTAGAGCGGAAATATGAAAAACACATTAATATAATTATATACCACTGAGTGAGAATCGAACCCGCAGTCAACGCGTACCCAACAATGCCAGAAAATGTGTAGCGCTAAAATAAAATTCTAAGCGTGTAAATATTAAAAAAGAATAGCATTTTGAAGTACAGGGTAATTTATGTCTTAACACAACGTAATAAAGTCTATTATGAAACAGCAATATTTCAATTCAGTGTAACTGTTTGCAAATTGTAATTACTGTTGATCAATTGAATCCAAATTTCGCATATTTTATCATTAGGAGTAGTGACTTAGTATATTTAAGGAAAAATTATATAAAACATTTTGTAAAAAGCTTCACAGTCTATATAGAGAGAACCTAGTGTCGCGACACTCCGTTTACACTTTTTCTGTCCGAATTCGTGACATTGCGTGTTAAGTGGCGGAACTCAACGCCGCGCTTCGTCTTACCAGAGTGTATAAATGAAAATAATATAAGTATAATAATAAAATTCGGCGGAAAGTGGGGAACGGAGTGTCTTAACACTTGGTTCTCAGGTTTCCTCTGCCTACCTTGCTATGTGCGGGATACAGTGTGAAGCTTAAAAATAAATTAAATAATAATAAGTGGGATCAAAATCACAATAATTCAATATCTTATATTATTTTCATTTTCCAGGCTAGAACGTGAAACGTTGGATTTCTACAAAAAATTTAGAGGAATCTCGCCCTTACAGTTGAGGTGATGATACTGAAGACATAATTTGAAACTGAACAACCGACTAAAAGTAAGGTATGCCCGTAATTTATGAATACACGTTACTTAAAGCATAAAAAGTAACGAAATTATTACATAATTATTTAATGTAGGTCTGTGCGTAAGAGAGTGAAATATATGATTTTTGTTTGTCAATACCACAATAGGGTTGACCCTTTTGTTGCAATAATTTTTTTTAGCTTCACATAGCAGGGTAGGCAGAGGGAACCTGAGAACCTAGTGTTAAGACACTCTGTTCCCCACTTTCCTCCGAATTGAGGCATTGCGTGCTGAGTGGCGGAACTCAACGCCGCGCTTTGCATTTTTACCAAACCCAGGAAATGAAAACACTAAACATTTACATGTTCTGGAGTGGAACCCACAACCTGTCGCGTTTACAGTCGCACGCCCATTCCTCTGCGCCACAAAATATATTTTTAATTTAATTTTTTTTTTTAGCTTATTAGTTGCTTTAAAATTTTTTATTATGATATGACCCGCTTTGCCTTAACCAGAATGGAATAAAAGAAAATAACTCAAAAAATTGTATAGTATGATAAATTGCAACAAAATTTGAATCCACAACCAACACGGACAATCTACAAGCAAATGTTATCATAGTACACAGTTTGACATCTCTTCACTGTGCCACGAGGGTGTGCAACGAATACAAATTAGAGGGAAACGTAAATTTAGCCACTAGATAGCTTCAACTGCTGTATTTAAAGAGTTCAATAAAAAGCTGAATGTACTACTGTGTGTAATGTATCACATAAATAATAAAAAAAATAATTATTTTTGTCAAACATCTTTTAGCTATTCTTTTAATAAAACGTCTAATATACTGTACTAAATTTATATAACTAGTGTCCCCGTTGACGCGTTAACAACGCGTTGTCTTTAACAACGTATATGTCACTTTATATAAACATGGATGTCAAACCATGGCAGTGTGTGTAACCTTTATTTTATTAATTTAATATACTTTTTATGCATTATTTAAAAAAAATATTAGCGTTTTTGCACTCCTTCTCTAAATAAACTATAATTGTGTCAAATTTCTAGATCCTCCGCGTAATTTTCATAAAAAGGGGTACAAATTTTTTGTTTCCCGTATTTATATATAGATATTTATTTCTATATCCCAGTTAGATTTTTATCAAAATGACACAATTATAATATACGATAGCATAATCTAACGTAAAGCTAAACGTTAGCGCTTAGCTATTACTAACCGCTAGCTAAGCGCGATCGCACACAACCGCGTAGCTCCCACTATAAAACCGTACGAAACGCAGAAATAAAAAGCTCATTCTGTACTCGTACATCGCATTATTTATAAATACAAATTAAAAAAACCATTAATCGACATCGGCCTTGACAGTGAATACCATAACGTTATAACGGCCATTAACCCCGGCCGAATCAATAACTCATTACTCTTTTATTTCGGTTACCGTTTAAAAATAACGTTTTTCGTCCGCCGGCGCAGTACTGGGTGAGAAGGTTGTACGCCAATTATGACGTCACTCGCGCCGCGTAATACGGGTGTTAATGTATTTTTATTTATCGAGTACGTGTGTGCAAGCTTATTGAAGCTGCGTCGGACATATGGGTTGGTAAATTTAATGAAATGAAGTTGATGTTGGGAACCAATCGATGCATGTTGACACAGGCAGCTCTCCCGTCCCGTCAGGCTCTGCAGCTCGCGGCACATGATAGCAAACCCTGCACTGCATTGATTCCAGCATCAAATTCTATGCTGTTTGGTTATCCAAACAAAGCTCGATATATTAATATATTTTGCAAGTTAAGCTAATATGCAGGTAGTTTTTGTATGTATGTATGTTTTTTTTAGTTGTTGACTGTTAAATACGGTGTAAGTACAAAAAACGATGCAAAAAAAAACTACTGGAAGGACGTTATTAGAGTAGTTCAGTCTGTTTCAAGGTATCATTGCCAATAATAAAAATTGTACCATTGTCGAATATAAAAAAAAAAAAAAATATAGTCCCGCTGAGTTTCTTGCCGGTTCTTCTCGGGTCTGAGGCATTAAATTTAGTGAACCGGTGGTAAATTATTGACGTTCAAAAGTAAACTTGTAGCTTCTTATTTTGAATAAAATTATTTGACACGACTTTGACTTTGACTTTAGTTATTACCACTTGCACGTATTTAAAATCGGAATAATGGTAAATTACGTGTTCAAATTCTATACAGGACAGTTCTATTAACTTAAAATGATAGAAATAGCTGGAAGTATAACGCCTGTCGTGGCACCAGAAGGCACAAGCGTGCGACTGTAAACGACAGGTTGTGAATTCTAAATTCCCACTCCAGGAAATGGAAATTTTCATTTCCTGGGTTTGGTAACAAGGCAAAACGCGGCGTTGAGTTCCACCACACAGCACGCAATGCCAATTCGGCGGAAAGTGGGGAACGGGGACAAAAAACTGGAACTCTCTTAGCACTCTCAGGTTCCCTCTGCCTACCCTGCTATATGCGGGATACAGCGTGGAGCTATAAAAAAATAATAGACAATTTTTTGAACACGGAAATATTTTAAATGTAAATAGTTTCTCTAGTGAGAGTCAAATCTGCAGCTATATTAAAAAACTCGACATATTCAACTGCGCTACGATAGCGTCTAATATCATATGTACTAATATATCGGTAGCAATATATCGATTTTGTACATAAACTATCCGTCCGCAGTTTTTGTTTGAAGACAATTTTGTTTCACATGTTGTTACTTTTTTTTTCTTTTTACTACTTTAGGTACTACCTAGGATTATAAGACTTATAGATATTAGTGTCTCGTATATTCCCTAAGAGATAAGAGATAAGAGAGCAGTTTTTGTAATTAATTGCCTTTCTTATCACATTATATACAATTTACCTATAAAATTTGTATCTAGGCACTAACATCTAAATATTCATACTTTATATCGCATAGCAGGGTAGTCAAAGTGAACCTCCCTTTCCGTCTAAATTCAAGACTTACCAGAGCAAAGCAATGAATGTAATTTAAATATAATCCGAGTGAGAATCGAACCCGTAACCACTGCGCGGTGATTGCATCTAAATCTATTGTATGTTTATATTATTTACAAAATATCTTCATAGTATTCATCTGTAGGCATTATAAATTAGTCACTAACTGACGTAAACCTCGTCCAGCCGACGCAAGCCGACGTTGTACTGAAATGGTGTAGTTTCACCACATGATTGAGTTACTTGCCCTAGAATTAGGTTCTAATCTGTTAGCTCAGTCACTAAAGAAACAATTTAAATCATTTAGCACAAGTTACTATATAATATTTAAAGCCATCGCGACGCAGTGCGACTGCGTCTGACTATAAACGCGACTGGTTGTGGATTCGAATTCCAGTAGGGGGAATCATAATATTTAATTTATTTTCATTTTTTCACTTTCGTAAGACAAAGCACAGCGTTGAATTCCGCCATTTAACACGAATTATCTTGTATTTGGTTTGGTCGGGTGGAAACCGGCCTTTTATCACTATCAAATAACTAATTAATCATGTAAATTTGATTTTATTCTGAATATAAAGATTTTTATCCCACATAGCAGCCTAGAGTCGAGACGCTCTATTCGAAATTTTTCGGCCGAATTCAAAACATTACAAATGATATGGTGGAGAAATGGAAAGTAATTTAAATATGTTCAGTCCCCCAAGTATAATCGAACCGACGACCATTCGTGTTGAGAGTCAGACGTTGTCCCACTGGGTCAAAACGGCTGCACTATACATACATTGTCTTAGAAGGCAATATCGCCATAACATTTTAACAAATATACAGCCTGAATTCTTCATAATAGACTATTATATTTGCACAAGTGTCTCTCATAATCTCATAGATTTTATTAATAAGTAAGATTTACTTTACTTGTTCATTGTTGGCAAACGGAGTGTCTTGACTCTAGACCCACTCTGATTACCCTGCTATGGGGTATAAAGCGTCAAGCTGCTTTTTTTGACAGTTGTGTGTTGTCTTAATTGTTTTGCCGATAATTTTAACTTGGATACTATGTTTATATTATTTTCCATAGTTTTAAGTCCATTGATAAAAATCGACTATACCTAGTTACCAGTGGCGTCCATACAACTTGATTCCCATTTGCCTAACTTTTCAAAGTACTAATATGAGTCCTAAAAAAAAAGCTCGCCAGTAAAATGTGGAGGTCCAAAAAACAAAGTCAAACAAGGTGTGAGAGCTAAAAAAAGGTATACAGGAAAATATTGAGCATAAAGTGCAAAAAAACAAGCTCTGACATCATTTAGACCTAAAAAAAATAAAGGTCATCGCCAAAATTCGATAGTGAAATTAGTAAATACCTTGACGTCCTACACCATTTTCCTTAAATATACATCGGCTTCCCTTAATTTACCGGCTTGCCTAACTAAAATTTTCACCCCTCTCCCCTGCTAGTTACTAGAGAATAAAGTGTGCCGATATTTAACTTTAAAAATTATAACCTAAAATAACCTTCGAACATCTAAGTACAAGAAAGCAAAATTTAAAAGACTTTTAATAAATGCATATTTACGTTTTCAGCAAACTTCCAACAAAGCGATCTGTAAGCACGGTTAAAAGGAAAAAACCGCAATCCTCTGGTTCTTTTGAAACTTATTTCGTTACAAAGTACACTTATACTTATTTTGAGGATTATTACCCCTTTACTTCCTTTGTCTTCGCTTTTTGCTTAGTTTTAAGATTCTTTTAAATGATTCATTAGGAAAGTTTCATCTGATTTAGATTTTTTTTTAAATTAGTATAGAAATAAAACTAATTAGTTTGTTACATTCGTTTTAATTATCAGTATTGTATAATTGATGATGAGTAATTAAATTATTAAATCAAAAACTGTCAAGCACACCAAACACTTTTAAAACAGAATGTTTGGTAGGAGGTTCGTCCTCCGTCTGGCTCGCGACCACTATCATGTCAAAGACGAACCGCCAAATATCTTATGATGTGTTCCGGTTCGATGGCATGTAAGCCAGGTTTTCCCCTTTCCCACCCATCCTTTCCCCAAAATGTGGTGGTTCCGATAGCGGACTACTACATTATCCTCCCTTTCCATCTGTATCCTCTAGGTTGGCAACGCATCTAGTACATCTCTTGTGTTGTAGATGTTCATGGGCGAAGGTAACCACTTACCATCAGGCGGTCCTTCTGCTCGTTTGCCATCCGGTATCCATAAAAAAAAAAAAAAATGTACACCAACTTAAAATTGTATCAACGATATACATAACTAATATGGTAAGACAATGCACGGCTTTGAGTTCCTGCACCTAGTGACACTAATTACATTTATTATTATTTTAAATCAACGAGATGATTCATTTTGTGAAAATCTATCCGTGGATATAAAAATTTTAGTAAAGCATGTCATTTACTTTTATACACTTCCTCGACTGGAATTTTTACACACGTTAGTGTAAATGAATTAAACCACACACATGTCAACTTCGCCATGAGGGTGTCAAATGTATTTATCCCAAAATAAATATCCATAAGCCAAGATTGTCGTTAATACATCTTACAATACGACTCTTTTACAACCGGGTGTTTAAAATAAAACAACAGATAAAAAACTTCAATTCGTTTTCACGCTAACACTGGTCGCATAAACGGACTTTAGGTTTATCCCAACATTATAAGAGCACAATGCTTCGCAGCCCAACACATCAAAAGGACATTCCGTGATTCTAAAACAAAATACGCGAGACTTTGGCAGCCGCTAACTTAGCAACACCTAGATGTAATATCTAGAACATACGAAAATAACCCCTTTTTTTCATGAAAATAGGCTTAAATTACAATGCCCGTAATTTTGAGTTACATCATTTTTTCATTTGAAACGTAAAAGTTTTTATCTATCGGTGACATTCAAATCTTATTACACGAATAATAATATTAGATCTTACTAGCATATGATAAGGTTGAAATTGGACTGTAGCAATCAAATCGCCTAATAAAAAGCCCCATATTCAAAGTTGTTAGAAGAGCGAAAACATTAAAGGTGTGCCAATAAAAAACAAGTTAGCTCCTTACGTTCGTCGTTACAAGGTTACGAGAATACGGTCCAAAGGTGTTGCTTTTTGTTTTTTTTTTATGTTTATGTGTTATCAGTTTGAAAAGCTAAGCAAATGCAGTATTCTTTTAAGTGCTCGGTTAGTTTAAATTGAGTTAACTTTAATTGTACATTGTGGATGGAGTTATGATTGAGTTTCAAATTTATAAAATAATAATATATTTTTATTTTAAAAATGTATGGAAATTTGAGGGTAATGAGACTCGAACCCGCGTCTCGTGGAACAAGTGGATTCGAATCCGTTATGTTAATTTTTTTATACATTTTCTAAAAATAGTTTTCTTATAGGTGAGTCTGTGAATAACACTAAGAAAATATATATTTTTTTTTTTTAATGGATAACGGATGGCAAACGAGCAAAAGGACCATCTGATGGTAAGTGGCTACCTTTGCCCATGACCATCTACAACACCAGAGATGTTCTAGATGCGTTGCCAACCTAGAGGATACAGATAGAAGGGGAGGACAATGTAGTAGTCCGCTATCGGAACTACCAGATTTTGGGGAAAGGATAGGTGGGAAAGAGGAAAGCCTGGCTTACATGCCATCGAACCGGAACACATCATAAGATATTTGGCGGTTCGTCTTTGACATGATATGTCGTATATATATGCTCGGTAAACAGTTTTATGACGATAATTAGCTTCGTGAGCATATGATAACCCACTTTAAAACCACCTTTACCACAGAAGACAATAATCACACACTCAGAGTCAGCAAATATAAATAAATAGGAATATTCTTTATTGCTCACAAACATTTCTAAATATAATATCAACATAGAACCTTAGAACCGGCTTATTTTTTTTTTTTTCGTTCATCCAATTCTACATATTTACAAGCGAATAAAATTTTTCAATGAAAACATTAGATGAATGCTTTAGTTTATGTTATGTTTAATTTTAAAAATAACTTATTTATAAATAAAGATATTTACTCTGAAAAATTTGTGTAGGTATTTGATATTTTGTAAATATAAAAATATGAAGAACACATTATAAAGCGTTATTGTTACCTTATTCAAATAAGGAAGACCGCGCAGTCTCGCTAAAGCCGCAGCCAAAACAGCTTCTCTTTCGTACGTCAATATAACTATCGTGAACTGTTCCCTGGGACGATCACCCCCGAGAGCTTCGCTAAACTCTTTTCCCGAACCTCCAGCACCCGCTCCAATAGGCCTGAACCCTGCCGCGGAACCCATGAACCTAGCTTCAGACGTTACTGGCGGGTCCCATGGCAACTGTGGATATAGAGCAAATGGTTCTCCCCAATCGTTCCACATTTCATATCCATGTAATAGAGCCAAAGAGTAATTTCTTCGAAAACCTGGGCTAGGGTACGGTGCCTCAAGGGGTCCAAGGGTTTCCTCGGGTTCTGTGTCCACCGCTGGTGGTTCTAGCTTTGGTGGATTATAGGAATCGTTAAATGCTGGCGACCCGATGGCGGCAGCCGCAGGACGAGCCGGAATATTCAAACGCATTCGTATAGTCGCGAGAAGGGAATCTACACTGGACTGCACGGAACTTAGATAGCGTTCCCAAAGTACTCGACCTTGTCTTCGAAACACTAGTAAGTCGGCATCAGACAAAGCTCGCAAGAGAAAATGTAATTCCGTGACTCGAGCTTTCGGTAATAATAAAGCCGCCCTGCGCCAATCTAGCACTTCATCATATGGCAGTCTTATTCGGTCCCCACCTAATATAACCGGTATTGCTCCAGACCGTAACGCTTCATACAATCTCGCCTGTAATAAGGCTGTCGACGCATAGTCACTATCCGCAGGCGCTAGTATTAACCCAAATGTTGAATCGCGTAAAACAGCTCGTCGCGAGCGATCAGTTCCACAAAGCGCCCAATCACCGATTGGCAACACTGCACGTCTTTCTATGGGTGGATCACATTCGAATTGCAAGAAAAACACATCAGAAGAAGGAGCGGAATTTGCAGTTTTCTGAAGCGTTTCTATAAGTGACTTATCGTCATCAATATTTCGCCCAATTGGTGTCGGTGTTTGCGACCCCTGAAAGCTAAATATTGCTTATCAATGCTAACAAAAAATAAATTATCAGGAAATTTATGGGATTACCAACCTTAGTATATATTTACGGCGTGCAGGTGCCATTGGGGCACAATCTGCCCATACATCTCCTCCCGGCGGACCGAGCGCCGGTGGCGTTATAATATCAAAATCTGGTCTAAACTTTTGCAGTGTAAATGTTGATTGTGCGATCATAGCTCGTCCTGTAGACGCGGAGTGGAAAGCATCACCGGACCCAACAGATAGTTCTCGGCGAGCTAAGTTCAGTAAAACATGATTCCGGCCATCGCCACCCCAGTACGGCAATGATTTAATAGCGGTCTCATTTAACAACAACTTGTACACATCTGTCGTTGAGCTGAAAAATAAGAAAAATATATATAATTAAATCAAATTTTGCTTAGTAACAAATTCTTCATAAACCAGAGACAACTTACGATGGGTTTTTATCTAATGGAAATCCTTCACCTACTAATACTAGATAAACACAGGCTTCGTTAGGATTATGCGTAAGATGAGAGTTATAGCCTAATGTCTGACGTAACGTGGTTTTGAGAAATCCATCAATTTCTGCACCAACAAGTGGGGCGTACATGTCGGGGTCGTACAAATATATTGGAAAACCTGACGTAAGCGAACATCTTGAGTGGTCAAAGCACGAATACATGCGACAGTGGATTTCAGATTTTGTATCGAGAGGTGATAAGACAGGAGGAGGTTGAGATGGAAGAATTGGTGCTGGGGGTGCTAATTCAGGTGAATCCCGTCGTATAGCCTCTAGTTGAGCTAGCCTGGCTTGGTCAGCTGACACACGCAGTCTTTGCAGCTCAGCAGTAGCTCGTGCATACTCTGCTTTCACATTGTCTGCTTTTGCACTAGCAGCTGCTGCTTCTCGTTGTAACTTTCCGCGCCGCTCTTCCAACTCTCTTAACTCCGTTGATACGGAAGCCTAGTATATACATTACAAAAAAAAATCTTATATAATACAAAATTATTTTTAAACTTATCTATAATAATCTTTTTTCAATATATTTGACAATGTTGTAGGTTCATTGTCTAATAATTATTTCTAATAATTCTGGTACCTTTATTCGTAACATTTCTTCAATTCTGACTTTAAGGTCAACTACATTCATTGTTGACAAATCTCCGAGGGCCTCTAAGGTGTGGCGCATGCTGTTAGTACCTAATGACATTGAAGATGATTCATACTGCAAAAGAAATTACAATAATTATATCTTTATTTGTTGAAATTTACAGGTATTTAATAATAATTTGAATATTCAAAGAGGAGTATAGGAGAACTTAATATAATATATATAATAATAAGATAAGATAGAAAACATGGTGTGCGGTATCATAAGTTTCCCATAACTGCTAATCCCATCCCAGATAATGGGGGCTCTAATGTATAACTTTAATGTATGTCAAAACTATTGCTAACATAGATAAATATTTTTTTAGATCTATTTATTTAGTAACAATTAAATCAAAAAAGAGTACAAAATATATTGCGATATTATAATGAAAAGAATGTATCAAATTTAAGGTATATTAATGTTTTGTCTTTAGAGAGAAATCAGTACTAAAGGATCAATTTTGATCACTTCATCATTATCATCTGATGATTGACTTTACTTTGCTCATACTGTTTCTTAAACTTATTTTTCACCAATAAAGTTATATACATCTTTACATATAATCCAGAATAGCAGAGTACCCAGAGAGAGCCTAGGTTAATCCATTCTCTATTTCTTACTAAAATAAATTTAAATATAGTTCATAAATTTCCAAACCATAAACAATTATTATTTTTTTTGTTTTACATTGTATTCCACACATAGCAGGATAGGCAGAGGGAACCAGAGAACCTAGTGATAAGACACTCTCTTCTCTTAAACTTTCTATTCCCCACTTTCCACCAAATTGAAATATTGTGTGCTGAGTGGTGAAAGTGAGAACAAAAGAAAAGTTGCAATAAAATATCTTTCATTAATTTAATTCATAAACAAGAGAAAATCAGATAGCTGAATAATTCATTTATGTAGACGGAATTATTTTCACAAGTACACTTTTTTTTCTTTTTAAATTGAATATAAACAGTACTATTTGAATATATTTTATTATTCTATTGATATCTTAATCATAATTTTGTATAATGGAAGTGAGAGCTTCATATGAACAACCTATATACAAAATGAGAATATTATCAAAAATATATCTCAAGCACATTTAACAAATAATTATCTTACCTTCGACAAATAATAATGAGTAACGAGTGGTACTACAAATAAAATTATAGAGACCATAAGAATTACTCGAGAGAGTTTCAAGTGGCCAATCCATTGGCAAAATCGCTCGTGTAGAAACATTGTAATATTAATTTATTTATGTACGTTTCACTGAGAAATATACATAGTGTAAATTTTTTGTAAGGTTACAAAACGACCACAATTAATTCATAAAACATATCAATTTGTCCTATTTAACATTATTTAATGGAATCACTAGTACGTTTTGAATCTCCTGTTGACATTTGATTTAATGATTTGACATGACATACATATTGACATTTGAGACACTTTAATCTTCAAGGGATGTACATCCTAAGCAAAAAACATGTAGGTATATAAAACAAAAAATATGTAGGTATTTTATCCTTTACGCACCAATTTTAAAAAATAACAACTAATATAATTGTTAGAAAATTTTTGTTTTTTAATTTTAAAATAGATATAAACATTAAAACTTTCGCGCTTAGAAGCCCCTTTGAGGATTCGTTTAACGCTCAACAATTTAATCCTAAACAATGAATAATTTTAATATAAATTATTCAATGCTTTTAAATTTTAAATCGAAAATAATTATCAAAACTGTCCTACATTTTTTTTCCTTACAGGATAAATTTTCATTTAATATAAATTAATCCATATCTATTCTAAGAAACCACAGGCAATTGTTTATAGATAGTCATCCGTTAATGTACTGTTCTGTTTCTTATTTTATGGCTTTTAGGTCGGTTAATGTATAGGAACTATGAAAAATATAGTAAAGTATAAAAGGACTATGGAATACAATTCGTGTGGACTAAGTGTAGCTATTGTACTAGACTCCCAGACATCTGCCTTTCTAACAGTCTTAAATGAATTGTTGGCGAATGGTGATTCGCCTTTTGCTAAATGAGCCACCATAAAGGTGTGTAGTGCCTCGGGCAAGTATCGAGAGGTATTCATCGATTTAGAAGCGTCATGGGCGATTACCGCAACCGCCTATGCAGGCATCGCGCTCCAGGTTGCCTTGCAAGATCTTGGATGTTTGGATGATTAGGTATAACTAAAAACTAAACAATACAACTAAGCAATACAATTTTTTGCTTTTTTACAAAAGGACGGGGTTCACTTGGTTTTTTTAGACAACGGAACGTGTAAGGCTACGGGGCAGTAGGCCTTGCCAAATGTATCTTACCCACACAAAATTTAGCTCTTGCCCCGCCATTTCACTTAGCGCTCGTAGCGTAGCGTTCGTGAATAGGTTTCCCCGTTATTACGCAAATTGAACATTCCAAACAAAATACATTACGCAGAAACCACACAGCCGAAAATGCTAGACGCAGAAAGCTAAAATTTAGCTTGTAAGCTTTCAGAATATATAGGAGCACTAAGATTTGCTGAAATTCTAACGGAAACGGAAAATGCTATATTTTACGTTTTTTAATGCAGGCAGAGATAGTTGCGGGCTAACTGTATAAAAAACATTCTCAGTGATAGGAAAAAAAACTATAATTTATCTTGCATTTTTTTTAATAATGTATTATAATTTATACTTTACTTTTCTTATAAGTTAGAAAAAGCAACAATGTTAGAAAATAATTAATTTAACAATGTTACTTGTATTGAGTTACACAATAAATAAGCACTACATAAACATATTTTTATATGTGCATTTTTAAGAGGGAAATGAAACAGTAAGTAGGTGTATAAGTTATATTTTCACAATTTCGTATTTAAATACCGCATTTTTACCTTTGTGATGTTTAAGTAAGTGTCTAAATAAAATATCAGGACTGAACGTCAGGCCGCACTTGAGGCAATTCTGCTTACTTTGTTTCAATTTTATTATACCACAACATCTCCTTGAATGTTCCGTTATCGTAAATCTATTCAAAAAATGAAGACCACAGCAACATTTATATATTTTTACAGCATCTGTATTATGGTTATTATTTAACATGAGTTTGCCAATATTAGTCTCATCATGAACTGAATTGGTCATGTCATCACTTACTATTTTTACTCCAAAGATCTTAATCATTATAACATCTTTAGTGAAATAAGGATCATTATTGTGTAGTCTCATATGGCCTTTAAATTTTGCGTTGTCAAATATTAAACCACACTTAGGACATTCCGATTTATCTGCATTTGTTAAACAATTATGTTCAAGAGTACTTCGATGGTCTCTTAGACTAATTTCACAATTGTCACACTGATAAAATGTGTAATCACTTACCATTCCAGTAAATGTAGGTACAATTTCACTCTTTTTATTATTTGTTTTCTTTTTTTCCTTACCTAATAAAATAATATACATTAATTTTTTGTTGAAAGAATCTAAAGTTATATGTTTAGTTGTATGCAAATTATAATCAGCTTCTTGAATTAACAAATTACACTTACAACATTTTATGGAATCACTCATGTAACATTCATGTTTGTTGTAATTATTATTATCCACAATAACATGACAAAATCTACATTGATAAAGAATATAATATTTCTTTGTGTTTGCTATTCGCATATTTATAGCTTCATGTTCTTTTTGGTTAAACATAACTATTCTAAATGATTTGCTGGTAACATTAAAATTGTTATGAACACTCTCATGTTTATGTTTTGATGATATATTTATAAAAGGTAATTTACAAAGTTTACATAATATCTTTTTAGTATTTATACAATGTTCTGCCGTGTGTTGGTAAATAGATAGGACATCATAAAAAATCTCACATTTACCGCATTTATACAAAGTAAGATATGGAGGACCCTCTTGGATAATATCTAATTTAATTCTGCATTCATCTTTGTATATTGAATTTAAAATATACTTATTAATAGAATTTTTTGACAAGTTCCCAAACAGATATTTTAACCAATCATCATTTGTAGATCCAAAGTACAAAACATCATATATAAATTGTTTAAATTGTTTTTTTGTAAAAGTATTATGTAGATTTTGATGTACCTCAAAACTTGAAGAGAGAAATTTCAAATTGCATATAGTGCACACAATTGAATCTAGTCCTAAATCATTTAAATTGTTGTGCAGTTGACAGTGATATATTACCTCGTCATATTCATTCATTGATATGTCACAATTTTTGCAAGTGTATATGACTGGAATATTGATATGATTTAACATATTATCAGTACATTTGCTAAGAAATTTAGTTTCATCTTTCATATCTTCTACATTCATAAGATTTTCTAACATACAATTTATATTTTCATTTTCTGTACTTTTATTTGTAGAGGGAATATTATTCTTATTGTTTTTTAAAATATAATTATGAAATGGTAAATGTAGTTTATAAGCTGTCCTTGAAAGTTTTATACTGCAAATAGGACATTTCAAATTCTTTTCTTTATTACATATGTGGCTTATAATTTCAGATTTATGAATAAAATATATTCCACAAATATTACATTTTGGCAGCACTTGACATGGTTTTATTTTTAATCTAGTTTTTAAGTCGTAGAATGTGAAATCTAGTAAATTTAAATAAGTCTTTGTTAAATGAATTTTCCTATGTATGTTCATAGAGTTTTTGGGCAGTGTGAGTCCACAATATTCACATGTGTATTTAATAAAAATCTTACAAGCAGATTGTAGATGAACATCAATCCTACTAGCTTTTGGTATATAACATTTGCATATATTACAAAAATAAAAAACCCGATAACCAGCATTTACTGTATTAGATCTATTATTAATTATATTCTTCTTTAAGCCAGTAACTTTTAGTGAGGAAAATAATGTTTGTGTATCGAAATGAGGCTTATCTGATTTTTTTAAATTTTGATAACCATCTTGTCTTTTTTTAGCATTAAGCACTTCATATAAATGGTCTATTAATATTTTTTCAGTGGGGAATAACAGATCACAATGAACACATGATGCATAAGAACTTTTAGGAGATAATTTTGTTGGTCTCTTATTGCCGATTTCTTCTGCATTCTTAATGTTATTTTTACATTTTATATTGCTTGTGAATATTTTATGTTTATATTTTGAACAGTTCTTGTTTATATTACTTTTCAATTTATTCCTATTTATTTTATCTATAGAATATGCAAAGTCTTTATGAAAAAGCACTTGATGATGATAAAAAGAAGATATATCTGGAAAAAGTATAAGACAAAATGTGCAGAACCTTTGGCTCCTGGTAAGAAAAGTGTTTATATTATCTAAGACAACTGTGACATTATCTAAGTATCCCAATTTTTGATTGTCTTCATAGGTATTTGAGGATATTTCTGTACAATGTGATAATCCAGATTTCAAAATGGGTGTCTTGTTAAGACCTTCTTCATTAAATCCTGTTTCTATTTTGTCTGCAAATTAAAGTGTTTCTTTGTTCTGTACAATATCTATTTTGGTATTATATAACACATAAAAGTAGACAAATTAAGAACTAACTACATATGTGATATGTTTCATTTATTTACCTTCATTAAAATCTATTATCTCCTGTTTCAGTTGTGAGAGATCTGGGAATATTTCTCGTAAAATTGGATTTTGTAAAACGTCATGCTCTTCGATATCTATATCAGTCATTTCTGAACTGCAATCAAATAAATTCAATTGAATAAATCTCCATATGTTGGTAAACTCTTTGCAAGTATAACAAATTAGGAAAAATCTCAGTAAAGCCAAAATAGGGCAAAATTACATACGTTGTGGAAGAAACTTTATTAAGTTAACTTAAAAAAATATATACCAAATAAACATAAACAAAATCAATTTTAGCTATTAGATATAATATCGTGGAAAAAATAAAGCAATGTTTAAAAATATATTTACATTTTAGTTTTCAGCTCAATTATTTTCTGTTTTTATTAAGTATTTCATTGAAATATATACTAAAAATAATTTTATTAAATATTTTGCTGACCACCATGTATTTCATATACGACGTCAGGTTGTTGTTTTTGATATATATGACTAAATAATAAATATATAATATAGAGATATTATATATTATGTTGCATTTTTTACTTCAACTGCGTTTACCGTATTTATTAAACATCTCAAAATAAGTAAGCGCTTCTTTAATACTCTGAGCAAAACGACTAAAGAAACAAAAATGAAACGAATACTAAGGATAAGGAACCTAATTCGATCCTTACACAACGACTACCAACGACAACATATTAGTAGTTTTCCAATTACAGCGTTAACGCATATTATGCGACATAGTGTTCAACGGTGAATATTTCAACTATCGCAACGAGCTACTCAACGAGCACATTGAAATGTACTGCATTCACTGGCGTGCGTATTAGGTGCCTTTATAAAAAACAAAATTACTTTAAAAAAATATTTGAAAGTGTTCTATCTGTTTTTATTGTACATATAAGACTTCACGAATTAAAAAGATAAGGTCACTAAGTCAATTAATGTTTTCTTTCTCACATTAAACCTTGCACTCTGCCGATGAGCTTGAAAATGAATGCACGTACTTATTAAGTATTAACGTACCTTGACATTGTGTGCCTCTGAAACTCATCATGCGGTGTAATTGGAAGCTTATCATTAATATTATTATTATTTTTATTGAAATGAATTTCCAACTTATATAATATTTTACCGATGGTCACTTTCGAGTCTAGCAAGACATAGTTTGAAATATGGATTTGAAAAATTTTTTTTATTATATAAAATTGTTCCGAATAAAACTTCTTAAGAAATAAAATAGCAATACTGACATAGCCCCCCTTACTCTACCTCACCGCACAGCTGATCTAATGTCAATTGTCAAGAAAATGGAGTTTTGTTACGCATAATATATTATGATAAAAAATTCCAATATGAAATCAAATAAAATAATTCCTATGAATAGTTTAGGTTAGAATGGATAGTACCACTCCATTTCAACCTTGGGCTGCAGACGATAATTCGAAAAATGTTAAAACTGAAAAAGAATTAGTGGATGACGCGAAACTTCATCGGGAAAATGTCAATCATCCAAAACATAGGCAAACTGCGTCTTACGATAAAGAAAGTGTGGTCGTTCCTACCGCTGTTCCTGGACCGTCAACTGCTACCGGTGCCAGTTCTGTTGGCGGTAAAGTCTCCAAGATGGACTCTAGTAAAGTAGCTTCCATGCAGCAAATCGTAGAGAATACTCTCAGGTACTTAATTCTCTACTCCTTTATTTACTGGTTGAAGCATATGAAAACACTATAATAATACTTAATTCAACATTTTCATTTATTTAATTATTACAACATATAGGAAGTATTATTATGTAGGTATTAATTTAACACTAATAAACAATATAAAAATTCACAATTTTATGTTGTGATTATATTAAAACATAAAGAAAATAATTATTGTATAGGCTTTTATACATTATAATAAAATTCAAATGAATTATGTGTATTATTAAAACACAGTAAAATTTTAATTAA
>JAKGSA010000061.1:75756-92212 GCA_033558755.1 Philaethria dido | reverse complement strand
ATATATATATATATATATATATAATTATAATGATTTTATACAAAATCTGCACTTAGCTCCGCGGCGACTATAAAAAACATCTCGACATTTTTTGAAACCTTAAGTCACATTACACGTGATTTATCACAACATTATGGATTACATAATGTACTACGCAATTGAATCGGTGAGTGCAGAAACAACGTAAATCTGGATTTTCAAATTTTGCAGGAGGGAGAAAAAAGTGTATAACTTGCCTTTCTAAGCTAGTTAAAATAATAAATCGATTAAGAATTTTTGCATTTTTTGTGACTTACGTTGTTTCTGCACTCACCGATTCAATTGTGCTCAACTGTTTTCAAACAAAGCACACAGGTTCTATTAGCATTTATATGTACGAATAATATTTAACGAATTAAAATTTATCTTGTCTACACTTCATGTTCTTTTCCAAAGCTTTGTAGAAACCAGTCTTGCAATATAGGATCATCTTCATGACAATAGCTATCAGATACTTCAATGGCCGATCCTGGTTGCCATTCAAAAAGCAAACTTATTAATGGCAATTTGTTTATATTATTAAGAGCTTCAGAACCATATTTTGCCCTTATTTTTCTTTCTAAGCTTCGTTTTACAAATGTAAAGAATGTTTCCAAGAAGTTAAAACATACAGATGGATCCCAAAATTTCTGCAAAACAATAATTTTGGTCATTTTTATAGGAGAGGAAGGGATGTAAAAACTTGTATTTACAGTTTCCACTTCACTTGAAGTTAAGACATATTAGAAAATTAACATCAGGCATACCTTTGACATTTTTGGCAGGTCACTAACATGATATAATTTCAATTCTTCCACAATACCTAAATCATTCCTGAATCCACATAAAATTGTATCTATGCCCACAAGAAAAGACTGACACCACCATTTTTTCGTTTTAAATTTCCTAAAAAAATTAATAAATATGTATAAATATGAGTATTAGAAAAATAGAATAAAATTTAAAAAAATGTTTGACAATGTTATTCCTCTTTTCTTTATCTCATCATCACCATGTGTACATGGCATCTAAGGTACTACCTTCTCGGACAACTTTGTATAGCCAAACTGATGAAATGCAAATCATGTAAAAATAAACAATTCTTATTTTGAAATCAAACAGTCATACTTCCAAGTCCCAACTGTTCTTAACATTACACCACACTGGCTCATTTTTTATATACAGTAGAACCTCGATTATTTGGGGTTTGATTAACTGGTGTTCTGATTAACCGGGGATCAGATTAACTGGCGTTCCGATTAACCAAGGCATCCAGGAACCAAACAGATTTTTAAAGTATTTGTACAGTTTATTTTATAATTAAATTATTACATAAGATTTTAACTGAATTATTTTTTCATTGTTCTTTAAAATAAAATATGTAATAGAAACACAGCATGCAGTATCTTAAGTTTCCGGTAACTGCTAGTCCAATTTATTTTCTAGAAACAATTAATAGAACAAAATGTTGTAATTCAATTATCCGGGGTTTTCAATTATCCGTGAATCCCCATACCCATCATTTCCCCTAATAATGGAGGTTCTACTGTAGTTAATGAAATTTCAAGTGAAATTAAAATTTTACACATACTTAAAGTTTCCTTCTTGTCTGAGAGAATCAAAATGCCTGTTTGTTTTAAGCTCTATGAATTCATAAGATAATAAATAATTGATAATATTTTGAACATCATTTTTTGAATCTGGTAATGGTTGCACATGCTTCTTATCACATCTGATGCCATCCATCTCTGCTCCATATACAATTTTATGTCTGTTTAGTTGAGTGGAAAAAATCAATGAAAACTCTTCAGTCTCATCTACAGGTTCATTAGGGGTTGGATTTGAATTTGGATTATCTACAAAAATATAAATCTCCAAAATTATTTAGTTTCAAATATGAATGAAGATTACTGCATACTTAATGTGAAATAACATAGTGTGTAATACAACTATTGTATTTTTTGGATATTCTTGTGTTGTCATTATTTTTTAATATTGAGTAAGTACTTACCAGATAACATATATTGTTCAAATTTGAAACCCCATGATTGGAATTGCTTTTCTTTCTCAGTCATAGACATTTTATGTTTAAGTTTCTCTTCAGTATCTTTAGCACAAAGATAAATATGACCTTTGTGTAATAAAGCAACTATTTTCCATGGATCTCTATTTTCGTACGGAGTACATGCTATACATGTCATTAAGCCTCGGTAACAAAAGAATATAGCATCCTCTAACTTATACGGTAGAGGAAAGCTTAATCTTGCTTTATGTTCAAGTAAAAACATAAGCAGCTCTGTTAATTTGACATCTAAATCTAATGGTTTTCTTTTCGCTTTATCTAAATGTAAATTCAAATCAAAATTAACATTATCTTCTCGTATATCACAAGCATATTTAAGGTTGTCAATATTAATGTATCCTATAATGTTTGGTTTTCTGAAGTGTGGAAAAGCTTTTGAATAGAAATGTGTTTCAACACGTAGTTCTGAATAAGACATTTTGTATAAAATAATAATAATATCAGATATTCCAAATAAATTCAGCAATAATTCATCTAATTCTTACTTATAATAAAATGTAATTCGAGCGAGATACATTTTTACCATATATGATTGTGTGTAGTATAAACGCTTTATTATTGTTTAAAAAGATATATAAAAAAATATATATTTCAAAAATATAATAGTAAATAGTCGTTTTAATTATCATTCTACGCTTTTTATTTCTTTGTGTTGATAATTCGCATCGTGTCATGTAATCTCTATATACGACAGCTGACAGATGAGATGCTGACATTGCTACAGATTGTAAATAAGTTTTAGCTCTCATAGACAACGCGGTATTTAAGGTACATAAATACTGTAGTCAACTTTTCAACTACCTAAAATAACTAATTTATTATTTAAAATCGTGCAAAAATGGCAAAAGAGAATAAGTTATTAAATATAACTTATAATACATTTACTTTTATCTACGATCTCCAAATTTAGTTTATTAATTAAAGAAATTCTTCTTGATAGACCATACACAAAAGCTTTAAAGATTTATTGTGTATATACAGAAAATAGTAAGCAATGCTCACGTTCATTAATAATTGTAGAGCAAACGCAAAGTTAATTCGGAATTGAACTAGAAAACCTAGTGTTATGACATATTATTGCTGAGTGGTGGAATGCTACACCACGCTTTGCCTTGTGATTTTCTTGCCAGTTGTTAGGATTAATATTTATTTTTTTCAAAGGAAATGAAACAAAATAATATTTACAATATTAATGGGAATTGTACTCACAACCTATCTCGTTTACAGTGGCACGCTTGAGCCTTTGCGCCACGACCAGCCTCATATTAATTTCATTTGAATTGAATTTCATTGTCTGTAATTGTCAACTTCAATATTTTAACGTATTTGAAATTCAAAGCTCAAAATCTTGTAAAACTAGTTCTGGTACTAACAACAAGCCACAACTTTACGATAAGTGCTGTTTTAGTGATAAACAGAGGAAATATGGAATTATCGAGTTTTCATAAGTGTAGATTGTGTCTAAAAATTGGTGAATTTTGTTCTATATTCGAAACAGATGAAACAATTAAGTTATCAGATATGGTCATGTCTTTTGCCAACGTTCAGGTAAATTGCTTCTATACTTATAGTTAATTTAAAAATGTGCCTTGATGCACAAGGAGATAATTAAATATATTTTTTACATTATAATATAAGTTTAACATACATATTTTTAGATTCATGAAGGAGATGGTCTATCAGATCGTGTATGCACAACTTGCATTGAAAATTTAAGTACTGCCTACCTTTTTAAACTTCAATGTGAAAGAATCGATACCTTGTTGAGGAAATATCCCGGTAACCCAATGATTTCTATGTTGAATGCTGACTAAATTTGATATTATAGATAATATTATTTACATATAAATAATTTTATGTTTTCAGATATTCAAGTAGACAAACCAGCTATTACAGATTACAATGATTTATACAAACAGGAATTTCAGATACACACTGAATACGTAAATGAAGAAAATGATGAAAATTTAGTAAAAGATGCAATGGTGGATAGACAATTGAGTCCTTGTTATGAGAACAGTGATGAGACTGACAGTGATATAGATTCAGTAATATGTGTGTACTGCAATAAATCATATAGCAATTACGGGGCACATACTTGCCATGTCACTTGTACTATTGAGCATAATCATCTTCAAAAATCCAGTAGTAATGAAACTCTTGTTGCTGCTGATGTGACTTTGACTAAGTCTTCTAAACCTACATCGCCTGTATCAAGTATTCCTGAATATGTTAATGTATCATGTGTGCTCTGTGATGAAAAATATGACAGATATGAGGATTATAGGAGTCACTTAAATAAATGCACAAATAATGTAAAACTTCATTACTTTGTATGTCCAGTTTGTCATGAAATGTTTACGGACAAATTAGCCTATTTAGAACACTTAAAAATGTTCCATTTTAAAGTAGCTGATGATACTTTAAGCGATCCTGGTACAGACTGTGTTGATTTTGCACCAATAATAGTTAAAACAAGGAAACCAAAAACAGTAAGGCGACAAATAGGTTGGTCTATTGAAGACATTTATCAGGAGATAGAATGTCAAAAAATTGAACACAAACCAACTCCAACATCTAGTCCTTTAAAAAATTTCTTTTCTAAATTGGGGAATGAGTGAGTTATATATGTGGAATATTGGCATGTCTGGGAGCTACATCACAGCTTAACAGGGAATATACTAACCCACTGCTTGAGTAATTATTTAAATTTCTTATTTCTATTTTACTGCATGTTTAAAAATTATCTCTTTTCTCTCCTCTTGATGAATGTATTCTATTATGGCAATTGTTAAAATCAAAGATATATTGATTCTTATTTTAATTAAACTTTATCACAGCTCATTCAGCAGTAAACAAAGTACACCCAAGAAAGTAAGCTTTAGAAAATTCATTGAAAATGGAAAAGCTAAAACTTCAGTATATTTACCATTTCGAAAATATATTCAAAACTATAAGTTAAAAAAAAAAGTTACTAACTACAGTCCTATTAACTCCAAGAGAGAAGTTATTAGCAAAATACAAGCAAGTCTTCCAGAAGAAATATCTGGTAATATATAAATAAAATATAACATTTATCTCGTCCATACTATAAATACTATTTAACTTTAAAATGATTTTTTTTACAGACAGTGATTATCACTCACCAAGTGGTACATCAGAAGATTCTTGGAAAATGAAACAAAACTTGATTTGTGCATGTGACAAAAAAATATTCATGCTGTCTGAACAAATTCATGTAAGAGGTTTAATGCTTATAGTTTTGTGTGATTCAGGGTTTAGAATATTTGAAACTATTTTATTAAGTCATTTGGTTTATTGTTGATATAGTTACTAAAAAAATATTTAACAGGATCGCGAAAGAATTGTTGCAATGATCAATGAGCTTGGTGGAGTGGTAGCAGAGAATACAAAAATGGAAATGCTTGCTACACACTTTATATCAGTTATGCCCAAAGATACTTTGACTGGCATGATGGTGTGCTCTTTAGCAACAGGAAAATGGCTTCTTCACATCAGTTTTATTTATGACAGTTTTAGATGTAAAAAGTTTTTACAGGCAAGTAACTGTAGCTTTTAAAAAGTACTTAGTTATATAACTGAAACTTTAACACAAAGTATTGTGTATTAAAGTAATCTTCTTCAAAAGGGGAATAAATAGGTTTTTTGAAGGGTCGGCAACGCGTAAGTGATGCCCCTGGTGTTGCAAGCGTCCGTAGGCCACGGTAACCACTTACCATCAGGTGGGCCGTGTGCCTTGTTGCCACCGTCGTGGTATAAAAAAAAAAATGTGTAATTTTTAATTAGTAAATTAAAAAAATATAATAATAATTGTTATATATGAACTTATTGATAAAATAAGGTTACATACAATTCACTTTACATTTATAAAAAGTTATGTCGAAGATTGTCATATTTGTTCTTGTCATTGAATTATAATATTAAAATGAGATTGGATAAATAATAATGTCTTTAAATATAATAGTGGCGACGAGATAAAATTGTTTTTACGTAAAATTCATGTACAAACATGAATCAGTTACACTCAGTTAAATTCTAAAAATGTTTATTTAAAATTTAAAATAGAAAATGTTTATTAAATTATTAAATTAAATTATTAAATTATTAATTTATTTATTAAATTCTAAAAATGTTTATTTAAAATTTAAAATAGAAAATGTTTCACATAACATAATATTATTTAATTAATATTCTGAGGCAATCATATGTTTCCCAGTCTGGTAAGACAAAGCTTAAAAAATAATGAAGTTATATTGTCATATAATATAAAGTGGATAGATTATATTAAAATTATTTTTCTCATTTCTCCACCCTTTTTACAAGGAGCACTTTAAAAACTTTTTATTGTTGTGTAGGAAGACATGTACGAATGGATGAGACATCCTAAAATAGTGGAAATTGATAATACAAGTGTTGATGTTGCTAAAGCAGCAGTGTACTGGCATTCTGAACTTCACACGAAAGGAGCTAAATTTCCTTTTGAAGGAAAGCAAATTATACTTATAATGAAGAAAAAATATAGACAATATTACCAAATGATATTTAAAACTCTGAAGGCAAAACCATTAACATATGATCCTAGGTATTTATGAGTATAACATTGTTAGCCATATTATTTTAATAGCAACAAAAATATATTTACTTTTCATATTGATTACAGAACACCAGGTAGCTGTTGTTCTGCAGATTATTGTTTTGTTGATATGAAGATAATAGAACGAGTGAAACTAAGATTTTTCTTTCATCATAATGTCCCTGTGTTTCCATACCAGTACATACTGGTATATCTGCTCAAAAGAGGACATGTTGAAGATGAACATAAATATCTCTTGCAAGACTGTAATAAAATAAAAGATAAAGATTTTTTCCTGAATAACACTTATTAGATTATTTTTATTAAAATATTATGTTGTTTTATAAAATTAATGTTAAATTTATTTAGGCTGGGGTAAAAATATATAATCACTAATAAATATAATTATGCATACATTTGAATTTGTGTTTTATTTTCATCACAAAATAAGTTAATGTTGTCTCTGTTCTATTGCAAGTGTTCTAGCATAATGATATTGTTCAAGTTCTTGTAGTCTCTTCCTCTTGATTTTTAACTTAAATGATATGATAAATATATTGTTAAGGTTTTCTGATGTAGAGTGTAGACTACAATAATATAACTAGAGTATATATGTAATTACGTGACTTTTATAACAAGAAATACCTTAACATATTTATTTTAAAACTTGATAATGCAAATATATGCAGAAATAGATTTTTAACTACCTTGGAATAGAAAATCCAACAAGCAATTGTTGTAAGAACAGTACCTATCATTCCCCATATTTGATATAAACTTGGAAATAAATCGTCATCTAAGTGTTTCTGTTTCAAATCATCACAACTACAAAACGAATAAATGTTATAAAAGAACATGTTTAAACAAAATTACAATTTAACTTAAAATTAATTTAAATTTACAACAAATTTCAACATTGACGTTTTCATGTAATTTTTTTAATCTAAAATCATACATAGAACAAACCCCATATGAGTTAATATAACCAATAAAAGAAAAAATCGTTTATGATTGTGTAATAACTGTTAAATTTTTGTTACATATATAATTAATTAGTGAGGCAGTTAAAAAAATACAATATACAAAAACATTATTAATTTAAGCATTTCGCCTTATGTTGTGTGGTTGGCTTGGTAGTTGAGATGAACTTAATGTCAAGACACTCCATCTATCACACGCCAGACGCCGTTGAGGCCGTCGTGGTGTAGTGGAATTAGGAATAGCGATAGGTTGTGGGTTTGATTTAATATCGGGGGAATGATTATATTAAAAACTATTTCCTAAGTTAAGACTAAGCGATGTCCCTAATTAAAACTATCAGAATAATTGATTGACATTTATTCTTTTTTTTTTTAAATTGTGAAATATGTATATTGCAACATTACTTACATTTACGGGGAATTCTGCAAAACTTCACACGAACGAAACTAACTTCAGATCATTTTACCACGAAACGGTTCAATTTTACAAACATCCTTTTCTAACCTTTTACAAATAATATTATTTAACGAATCACTATAGCAGATAATCAGTTTGTTTGTTAAGATCTCTTGTGTAATCTCATAAATATATGTTTCCAGTTTGTGTTGTTTAGTGTACTGTATAATTGAAATAATTCGTAAATTGAGATTGAAACATGGGATGCTGCAATTCTACGGAAGATGAGGTACCCTATTAGATACATTGATATATTGAAAAATATATAATACCTACATACAGAATGTTGTGTTTATATGTTACATAAGTTATTTTTTATCATTTTCAGTTTCCAAGTAAATTAAATAGACAAGATTTGCAAAAAAGCATTCCGTATGATGATACTGTATATGCGTATACACGAAGGAACGTAAGTATAACTACTTACAACATTTTACTTATAAATACATTAATGAGTCTTAAATGGTTTTTTATTTTATATTTTTTTTAAATGGCTATAGACTTTTTTGTATTTAGTAAGCTTCCTACATAAGTTTATATAAATAAAATGAATTTCACATAAGAACACAAGACCTAAAAATGATGCAGTTCTTTTTGACTTTGAATATAAATTTGCCTACAACCACCTGTTGTAAACAATTGTTTATAATTTGTCATTTTTTATATTAAAAATGGAATGGTTTTAACTATTTAAGCTTAACTTATATGGTTTTTTTCAAATTGCAGGTTATTTAAATGTTACTTAAAGAAATTAAAAAGAAACTATTTTAACAGACATTTATTCTATATTACAAATATATATTTTAAACAATATATATGTTTATTATAAGTTAATCATTAATCAATAATATCATAATGGATTAACAAAACAATATACTTTTTTTACCAACAGCAACAAAATTATAATACACAACACCAACAACCAAAGAAAACAACTGGATTGGAACGAAAAATAGGAGAATATAAATGTGGAGGTTGTGGACGGTTTTGGACCAGCAGATATTGTTGGCCTGATAAATATCAAAATTGTAAAAGATGTAAAAGACAAGTATACCCTCATCAATATGTAAGCATTTTAATAAATTTATAATTTGGTAAATATTTAACGACTCTTGTGGCAGAGGTATTTCACAGCTTTAATAAATTTGTTAGATTTTTCATATGTGGAGAATGTTTGCATAACATGAAGAGCTTGAAGCTCTGCCTTAACACTATCTTCTTGTAAAACGCAGAACATACAGCAAATTTTTATAAATGTTTAAATTACCAGTGATTGTTATTGTCAATCAGCACGGTAGGATATTAAAATAATATACTTTTTTAATGATCACTAATTAATATTTACTTAATTGTCTATGATAAAATAATATTATCATATATACTTTGCTAAGTAACTAAGTAATAACAATTGTAAAATTATTTCTGAAAATATATATGAGACAATCAAATGTTCAATTGCAGAGAGAATTACAGCCTTGTGATCGTGTCAAAGATAATGATGACAAACATCCCCATGAAAAGGAACTCTGTCAAATGTGTCAGCAACTAGGATATTCTTGTACGACTAAAACAACCAGAAATTACAGGAGAAAAAATTCTACTGAGAATGTCTTAATAAAAAATTCTTTCTTATAAAAAAACTTTTGTTAACAAGAGAAATATGTTTTACTATATATTTGTTTCTTAAATATATTTTTAAAGTGTTATTTACCCTTAGGATAAAAAGAAATATTTAGAAATGTACGCTAATTTGAAATTGATAATAAATGGATTAATATAATTGTATGTTATCATTATTTTATTTTTTAAAATCAATTTTCTTCCATTTTAGTTGTAGTAATTCTTACAAAACCTTTTTGACCAGCATTTCGATAAGATAAGTCCTGGATTACAGGACTTATATTAACTAACAAAAAGAAGCATGAACTCGAAAATGACATGCGCGCCCTTCACGTGACTACTGCGGCTTATTTTTTTTTTATCTTCACGTGTGGTGTGGAAGAGGAAACCACTATTCACCCTGCTGTTGATGCTTTCCACTAAGTTCTTAGGAAAAGCATTCCCTAAATTATACTGTTTTACTATATTTATTATGGAATTTAGTAGAGGTAACAAATTAAAAGATTCAGCAAAAACCCACTATGTAGTTTATATAATTTATATATTCAAATACATACTTATATAACGATTTTTTTTTCTTTAGGGAAAAGTGAAACAAAATGTACTAAATTTCATGTTTATTTTTGAGACTATGTTAGTTTAATAAATAAATTTGTTAACATTTGAATAAATATAGTATTTTTAAGTTTACTTATTATATTACGTATAATATCTGAACAAAGTTCTTCTTTCATTGATGACATATAAGCAAATAACGGTAGGAATATCGATGAAAAGTCCTCAACATCATTTTCGGATATTAAATTCTCCATAATAACAAATTTATTAAATACTGTTGTTATTTGACTATCATTCAGCGGCTGCTTGAAGAATTTATACTGAAATTTTAATTTAAAATAAGCATATAGTTGTATAATGCCAATTAGGTACTTGCGGTGTTTTTGGATTTGACTGCCACTCGGAAGGATATATTTATAAATTAGAAATATTCATATTTGTTATAATATTTTTGTTTTCACAATCTCGTTTATCTTAAATATAGCGTTTATATAATTACCCAAATGTAATGCCTGACTGTAAAATATGCGGAAGTTGAAATACAAAAAAAAAATCCACTAGTTTCCCTCTGTCATATATACGTATAAAAAAGTTAGGAATGTGATTTTATAATACAGTTGGAACTTTTTATTCATAACAAATCGAAAGGTCAAAACAGCACTGCAATGTCTTTTGAAATATCTAAATATTTTAATGGTTTTTAACTCTTACTCGTCTTATAGACTCATATAAATAAAAAAAAAAACCATATGAATGATTATTATAAAATAATGCCCCTATACCGTATATTAGTGAAACCAAAAATAAATATGTGATAAGTTAGCATAATTTGTTTTGGTCAAATAGGGCTTGTAATTTCGCTGAGCAGTATTTCCCAATTTGAACTGAAAGGCTAAGTTATTTATCCAAGAGAACCTTGCAAAAGTTTTAAATCTTTCAGTAGTTTCAGATGAGATCTGACTACAAATGACAACTAAAACCAATAATAAGGATTCTAGTTCCCCTTGAGAGATGGTTTCTTGTTTGATTAAATGTAGTACTGGGTACCGCCGCATAAATAATAATATATTTACGGAAGCAAAGTAAATCGACATATCATAGTGGCTCTACCTTTATTCTCTAAAGTGAAATACAAAACATAACCATTGCTCACCCTTATTATGGCCACATAGTTTTTCATACAATATAGTAAGCATGCTTTGGAGGCTTCTGTGTGATTCGACTTCTCCGCCATTAATATTAATAGTAACGAATCGTGGAATATATCCAATATATTTCCGTTTCCGAATACTGTGAGACTGTCCCATATATAATACCATTCTTCGAGCGTAGTGCAATAAATTATCTATTTAAAATATATATTTTGAAATTAAAAAATTGTAGACGCACATTTTGTTGTAAAACAAATACCAATATTTCTTAGTTAAAAATGCTTACTAAAACTTGTAGTTTTTTGTGTCATCACAAAGACGAGAAGATAATAGACAAGTGTCACAAAATTTTCTATATTTTTATAAATGTTGTTAATACATATTATTTTAGAGCTTGTTATTACCTGAGAAAGCCATGATGTTAAGTGTTCCATATCCATATCTTTGTGTATGTGTATCCCGCTTATTACTTCTACAAATGTATTGCCAGGTGGATTCCATAGACGTCTAAAATAATACATATTCAGTGGATTGATATTCCTTAATTTACTTTTCAACCATGTGCCTTCTTTCTCTGTAATAACAATAGTAATGGTAGGGCTGATTGTGTGACAGGAAAGCTTTCATTTCACCAGAGAAAATCTCCATGAAAATTTTAAGCAATTTGCGAATTATATAAATTGAAATGACTTAATCAAGTTGTTTAACCTAAAATATTTATATTAAACATTTCAAGTAACCTGACCTGGAATATCCGATTCATATGTATTTAAAAGTGCCGTTTGTAATTTTAAGGCAATCTCCAATGTAATGGGTGCTAATGTGACAAATGTATTGATCTTCCACCTTACATTATTTAATGTTTGAGCCAACATGGCTAATATTGGAGCCCTATATTCTGTTAATTCAGACAGTGCATAGGCATCTTGCAAAAGCTTACATTGAACATAAATATTGTTAATATTTTTATTCAATAGGGCACTGTGGAAATTTGGCATGAGGACTAATAGAAATAATTTATGTCCAGGAATAATGTTTTCTGTTTTAATTAACTTCAAAAACCTTATAAAATTACTTTGCTTCTCATCAGTGTCCAGAGCGTTATCAATTATTTCCTTAGTTACCAGTATTACATAAGGATCTGTTTCATCATTATAATAATGCTTAGAATATTTTTCTAATAGCTTCATTATCTTAAGCATAATGTCAGTTTGATGCATATTTTCACATGCCAAGGTAAATATTTTACTATAAACTTTTCTAGGACTCTGTACAAACACTGTTAAAACATCATACAAATCTGTATCAGGCGAAACTATGAGTTTATTAAAGATCTCTGTTATTGTGCTATTAAAGTCTAAAGTTAGCAAACTATCATTGAAACAATCATTGCTGAAATGTTCGGCCACAATCTCTTGTTTTGAACTATTACTACAGCACTGAAATATTTTCATTGTTAACATCAATATATTTTCATTAGGTTCTGTTAAATTTCTTTGAAAATTATATATAATTTGGAATAATTTGTAACATTCATCTACATTTAGAATGTGTAAGTGATTAGTGATTAACACCAGTAATGCAGGATCATCACAAATCTTGTCTCTATGTACTAATGCTTTAACCCACTGCGGTGAATCATTGTCATTCTTATTAATATTGTCTATAATCAGATCAGTATTGGTGTTATTAATTATTTCTATTAAGTCTAATGGCTTGCAAGATATTTGTTGTAACATACTGACAACTGGATGTTCTGAAACACTAGCTATGGAACACAAAATTGAATGCACTTTGTAACATAACTCACCAATGGATTGTTGCATGCTTTTATCGTTTTCTTCAAACTCACTCCAAGCACAAAATATCTCAACACTTACATCCATTACTAAAGTTTTACACTTATCTAATAAAAGTATATGACAGTTATTTATACATTCAAGTAGCGAGTTGTTATTACAATCGGCTATAATAATTGAGGAATCTTTATTAATAATAGATCCTTCTTTATAAGTTAATTCATATATGTCTTGGAAATCTAATGGTTTTAATTTGTGTACAGATGTAAAATTGTTAAAGCATTCCAATAAGAGCGACAATATTGAAAATAGACGATTGCCAATAAATTGATACTTTTCATCTTTGTTTAAAATATCTAATTTTGAACCATTTGGTGGCTCAGTATAAAACTTTAGACAACTTTGAAAATTATTCATGGCATGTGTTAATTCATTGCTTTCTAATTCAAAAAATAGAAATCTACAAATTAGTCTATATGAAGCTGATGTCAATAGTTTTAGTTTCTCTAAGCATTCAGTTGGTTTAAAATATTTGAAGTTCAACAAAAACGCATCGGCTACTTCCAAAGCCAACTGTGGATAAGTAAATACTAATATTTCATATATAAAGTTATCCAAATGAATATTCCATAAAATTTCGCACATAAGACATTTAGGAATTGTTGGTATAGTCCATATAACAAAGTCTATCCCATCTAAGTCCACCATTTCTTCTAAAATAGTTAAATCTGAGTTTATTACCACATAAAAAGCAAATTTTCGTACGATTTGTAATGCATCTTCTGAAACTCTGTTGTCGACAAGAAAGTTTTCTTTTCGCAAAAAATTTCGAATACATTTAATGACATATTCAATTTTATCTTCGTTCCCTAAAATTAAAAATGTAAATGATTAAAATTCTTTTCACGAATTCAAAAACTCTTAAATAATAAACTTATGGGAAAAAAATATATATATTTATTTACCTCCTTTTGATGTTAATTTAGAAAAAGAGTGCACACTGTCAGTAGATATAATGACTCCTTGAAATGCAGACAAACTTGGTGTAAATTCCATTATGATAAAAATTATTAGATACTAAAATGGTTTTATAATAATTCGAAGCAAAATGTTAAAATTCATTTTTAGGCAACCGTCATTTTTATACGAGCAAACTTATATGCTTGTCAATCAAACTTATTCTAATACAGATAAGTAAAAGTTTGCTTACAAACAGATAAATTAAAGCCTTATGAATTTGTAAGTTTTGATTTTTTTATTGTTTTGTATTTTATTTTACAAAAATAAAATATTTATAATAAGATATGGTTGCTTTTTAAATTTATTTATAGTAGTTATTTTATTTTACAACTTTACAAAAATTTCAGCCGAAGAACCATCATGATCGTTGTTCAGGTATCAATTATTTTCTATAGAAATTGCATGAAAAAATCTTTCCTCTATTATAGAAAATAAATATAATTGAGAACTAAATATATATACATATTTATTTCAAATAAAATACTAATAAGTGTTATTTAAATCACTGCATACAATGCAGTGCGCTAAAAGTGAGGGATTGGCAGATAAACAAAAAATATTCTTACATGAGTAAGGTAATTTTCCACCAACCCAACAGCCGAATGTATTAATCAAGTTATATACAATATGTTAGTAATGTCGGAAGTGAAAAGAAATATCAATATCGACGTCGATATTTCTAGTAAATAATATCGATATATCGGCAAAACATTCGAAAGATTTGGCAGTTTTAAAATATTAATATATTTTTATATTATGTTTAAACATAACAGAATAATAGAAGAAAGCTCAGCGTAAGTTAATATCAATTCACAATATTTACCAAATTTCCCAAATTATAATAACAGTCTGGATAGTTTCTTCTATACGATAAAGCTGTTTTATAAGCTATCTGCGATTCTTTATATTGTCCAGTGTTTGCTAACACGATACCAAGATTCATCCATGCAGCGGGGAATTCTTTTCTGGAATAAGAACTTTTTGTAGAGCTTCGCATGAAACTGAAGTTCGCATGAACTTTTATATAGCTTCAAATGAGGACAAAAAAAAGCATTTTTTGTCGCATAACACGCAGAGAATCTAGTGTTGAGATCTGTAGGACAAGCACGAAAACTTGCGACGAAGTATTCGTATAGTTATCGAAAGAATTTGTATGGGAGTTGAAAAGCGCCCCTACCGTGCGTAAGAGTAACTAAGATTTCTCATACAAAATGCTTTCGATAACGTTAAATTAACGTTAAATTGCCAAAGTGGAGGAACCAACATACATTAAATATTACCTCGAATAATAATCGAACCCAAAATGACAAAATAAAACTCAGTGCATCACGAATAGGATAGCCTCAAATCAAAAATTAATACATAGGTTAGGGTAATTAAGATGCTGATCAAAATTAGGGTCTCTACTAGTTACTACAATGTATAAATTGACTGAACAATTAAATAACAAAATATTGGAAAAAAAAAATAAAATAAATGTTCGTTTACTTGTAGTGAAGTGCTTTTCGTAAATGGAATTCTGCTTCTGCAAATTGCTTTTCGTTTTTTAATAAATTTGCTAAATTATTCATGGCTTGATAATATTCAGGATATAATCTGAAAAAAAAAGCATACAGAATAATGAAAATTGTTAAAAATTATAGTAATTATTAGCTTTAATTAATAAAATCTAAAAATTACCTAATTGCTTCTCTATATTCTTCTAGAGCCCATTCTTTATTCTGTTGGGCGTCGGCTGCCTTAGCTACGTTATAATGTACCTTAGCATTTAATGGACATACTGATAAAGCACTAGTGAACAATTGATATTCATTTTGCCAATCAAACGATCTATGCCAACTTCTCAAAGCATACACACAAATAATTGATAGTAAAATGAGGAGTGCTCTCTATAGGAAGGAATACATTTAAATTATTAGGAAATCGACAATAAGACGAGCTTAAAAATTGTGTTGATAGATATACCATATTGTTACGTTAATTCACATACTAGCTAACTCTGCCGTTGTGAAAAATATTCCATATAGAATATTTTCTGTGTGGTTTGCTGTTATTTTAACAATTCTAATTTCATCACTACTAGAGTAGAGTTTGAAAACCAGACATATCTGTGTCTTCTATGTATGTCTTAGGTGTCTATTGTAACTTACTTAAATGGAGTTAGCCCTAGCGATCA
>JAKGSA010000061.1:41160-75649 GCA_033558755.1 Philaethria dido | reverse complement strand
GAAGGACCACCTGATGGTAAGTGGTTACCTTCGCCCATGAACATCTACAACACCAGAGGCGTTGTAGATGCGTTGCCAACCTAGAGGATACAGATGGAAAGGGAGGACAATGTAGTAGTCCGCTATCGGAACCACCACATCATAAGATATTTGGCGGTTCGTCTTTGACATGATAGTGGTCGCGAGCCAGACGGAGGACGAACCTCCTACCACCAAACATAACCAAACAAAATTAAATGCAATTTTAATGTAATTTTTATAGTATAGTACATAGTCCATAGTAGTACATAGTCCATGCATACATTGCAGGGTATTCAAAAAGAACCTAGAGAAAAGTCACTGAATTTTCAAATTTTAGTGTAGAAATCTAATGCTGCGTTTTGTCTAAGTAGACCGGAAATCAAATCTTTAACCATTATGCATACATTCTTTCCCATTATGCCAAAATGGTAGAGAAAGTAAATATTTCTAATTAATAATAAGCACATAAATAGTTAGCAGGGTGATAAATTTGAACTATATGATTATAAATCAAATATATGTATTAAAATTAATAAGTTAGGGTCTGTTGCAATATTATCATATGTATATTGTATCTCAGGCCAAAATAAGTGAACAAAGTTCTACACAAATTGTAGCATGTAAGTTAAATAATTTGTAACAATTCATTATGTATTGAATCATATTTCAATTAGGTTAATGATAAACAACTCTTACCTCTTTTATTATTCCTCTATATTCTGCAATCTTATTTAACCCTACACCAATAAGAAGACAATACCCTATGGAAGGAATGTACAAAATTCTCTCAGCAATAACAAATCCCACAGGATATACAATATTGGCAGCTGGCAGAAATGGAATAATCATTAAAGAAAATGCCATTATAATGATCCTAAAAATAATATTAAAATATAACACAATTCTGTATGTAACAAAGTATTGCCCAACTTTATATAAATCAAAAAGCTAATACCTTCTAGTGGAATTCTTGTTTGTATTATACATGACTGTCTTTATTAATAAAATGACATATAAATTTAAGACAACAATAAATATGATTCTAAAATCTAATATATTTTTTATTAATGGTACACATCCCATTGACCAATCATAACTTAACCATTGTGGCCATATTAACAGCAGTATGTTAAGAAAATATATATAATTATATGTAGCCACCTGGAATCAGTCATGTAATCACTTTTAGTATTTAAATGATTTTATATGATTTTAATGTTCAAGCAAAATACAAACCTTAACAAAGAGATCATTGCTGAAAGCAGTAGGATTATCTGTGGGCTTAAATTCAGGTTTAGTAGCTCCCATAATATTCCATCGTCCATATAAAAATAATATAGCTGATAAAATAATACATATCATTCTATAAATACATTTGATATCTATATAAAGATCATTAAAGATGTTAAATGCATTATCTTTTTTCAGTCTCTCTTTTGAGCTTGTTTTTAAATGTAATATTAAGTCATACACACAGCAAACACCCTGAAAAGAACATATAAGTAGAGTTCTTTACTTCTATATTTTTTAAATAATACTCACTATGTTATTTATTTGCTTACCAATACAGTTATGCCATTTTCTTTGAATAGCATAGAGGTGCCAGCAAGTATAATACTAATAAATAAATAAATATTTAATATACTGTTAGACTTTATTGCCTTATCATATATAAGAAATGATAATAGGAATGTAATTGCTGCCAATAAGTCCGCTCTGCCCACAATACCACATACAGCTTCAGCATGTACAGGATGTACACTAAATAGTATAGCTACCATTAATGGCATTTCAATTTTACTGTTGGGATTATTTCTTATTTTTACACTTTTCCATATACACCTATAAGTCCTCCATACTAATAAACAACAAACAATGTGGCAAGCTAGATTTGTAGCTTTAAATTGAGCAGCTGACAAATTTTTATTATTTAAATAATAATTCAATCTGGAAGTTAAATAAATAAATAATTAGTATGTATGTTTTTAATAATAACATTGCATAATTGTGGCTAACTGAAAACTTATTAATTTTTTTACACTTTACTTACTTGAATGTTAAAATCGTTAATGGCCGGTACGATTTATGACTGGAGTTACTTTTTATGTTTGTACCCCAAAAGTCACTGCTAAATGGATCTAGCCAAGAATCAGACTGAACATCTTTATTTTTAAGTATTGCTTCTGAATCGTCGAAAACAAAATCTCCATTTATACTAAATAGAAACGGTATGCTAAATAATAAAACCGTAAATAATATTTTAATAAACATATTTAATTTTGTCATATTTTACTAATGATGATAACGATGTGGAGCATTGAGACATTTGTTATTAATTGATTTTTAGGGTGTTATTCCACTTAATGTTATTTCATAGTTTACATTTTTTATTCATATAAATTTAACTTTGTATTTTGTTGAAAATCGACGTTCATTTCTTGTGTGATAGTTGTGACTTGTCACTTGACGTTGACAACTAACCAGTGACATTTCAAAGTAAGCCTGTCGTCGGTTTCAACAAAATCATAGATTAATAAGTAATTATTTTTTTTTTAAATTTATGACAGATTCTTGATTATTTTATTGTCACCTTGGTTAAAGCGGGATAGTCATAATTATTACCTAAAATAGATTTTCCCAAAATAATTTGAATACGATTTTGAATACCATTCAATAAAATAAAAATTACCTGTACTGTCAGGTAAACTATATTAAAATTGTTTTCTGATACACCTAATTGATTTAGTTGATAACAAAATATTATTATAGTTCAAAGGTAAGGTAAGGTAATAAAATAAAACTAGGCAATATATTTTAATATTAAATTATTAAATTTAATGTGACATAGATGTAACAGTGAAGTTCGTAGCAAGTGGCTGCAGAGGAATTTTGATATCTAGCGCTGTTCTTGGATCTCTTAGTGCAGCTGCTGCGTGCGCGAGTTGTAGCGCACACTCTGGTGGTGCACTGGCGGGAAGCGCTGTACACTCTCGCTCCAAAGCACTTCCGACACACGTTAGTAGTTCTGAGAACCCTAATGATATTGCGGCTCGACGTAATCGATTCAGTTCCTGAAACAAAATTACAGAAAAATATATTATTTTTATGATTGAAATTTTAGACAGCAACAACTGTTATGAAAACTATTTTTTAAAAATCGGGACATTTGAAATTAAAATCTATATAAATTATACATCATTTAAATACAATTATTTCACCAAATTGTCTCTCTGATCAATATAATCATCAATTTCTCTGTGATATTATTGATACTATGATATGCACTAACTTTATAAAGGTGTTGCGTCTTGTCGGGCAGTTTCCTTGCGTGCCGCAGCACCTTCTGCACGTCGGCGAGCAGCGCGTGCGGGCGCGCCCACGCGCACCCCGACCCGCCTCCGCTGTACGACCGCCACGAACGCACCGGGAATGTCTCCGCTAATACAACATATTTAAATATATACATGTACGAATATATGTATTTTACACGTTCACGCTGGCGCGTACCAGTGCGTTTAAAATTTGGGTTTTGTAATCGGATGTTTGGACGTTCAAGGTTTGATTTTAACACGTTCACGATGGTGCCTACCATTGGTAGTCAAATGAGAAAAACTAGTGCGGGCTATCGGTGGTACGCGCCAGTGTGCATGTATATATATACAAATGTGTATATCAATACATGTATATCTTCAAATAATAATCAAAGTAATCAGAGAGAAGGGAGAGCCAAACGCTACGGTTCCTGACTACTTCTTTCGAATACCATTAAAATCAATGTATGAAATCCACATGTTTATTTGCTATGTAGTGGTATATGCAATAACATATGTTTGTAGGTAGTAGGTAATCTCTGTATATTTTATAAATATACAGAGAACATTACATGTAAAATGTAAAGAATTGTTATTAAAAATTTTAAAAGCCGTTGTGGGCGTAACTGCTAGAATCAAATGCACGTCTAGTTAACTACATATGTAAGTTAGGAGCCTTACTAGAAGTAGTATTATCGTCAGCAGGCCCCAGCTGGTCGAGGGCCCCGAGCCACGGCGCGGCGGAGGCCCCCGGCCTGAGGACGCTGAGGAGTAAACACGAGCGCCGGGCCCTCGATACTTCGCACCAGGCGGACAGCGTGCCCCACCAGTCAGACCCCAATTGGACTATCGCCGCCATACCTTCCACCTATATGATAAATAAAGAATTTGTCTGCAGTTCATATATGAAATAAGAATTCATTCTCTAAAGCTTAAAAAAATTGACATTTAGTTATTATTGTTGAAAGACATAAAATACTTTTTATATGTATATATTTAATCATGGGTAATAAAAGAAATGATAAGTAACTATCTTAAAATCTAATTATATTTTTATTTTATATGCAAACCTTAAGTGCACCATGGAGTAGAACACAAAAATTTGGCACTTTACTAGGATCAGACATATCTTCTTCAGCCGTACTGCCTTCAGTGCTACTGCCTTCCTAATAATAAAAAAAAGTACATTTACGATTTCGAAAAATTTAAAATTATAAAATTCAACATGACACTGTATATGAATTGTGTTCAACCCACACATTTAAAGACATAACTGTAAAATGCTTATTGTCAAAGACAATAATGTTTTTTTTCTTTTTTCTAAGTTGTGATTAGGTCAATCTTTAAAATTTTTACCTTGGTTGGTGTTTTAGAACCATAGTTTTCGCGAGTTGCAGAATTACTACCAATTTGTGCTTGAGGTATGACAAGATGTTTGCTTAAAGCAATTGGTGTACCTGTTAAGTAAAAATTTATTAAAAAAAAAAGAATTGAAGTTTGTGGTGCACATGTAAATGCAACGATGCTGAATAAATATAATAAATAGTGACAATTTTGAAGTTTTCATGAAAAGGTAGTGAGAGAGAGAGACACTTTTTTCACTTCTTTCTACTCGAATTTGAGACATTGCAAGTTAAATGGTGACTTAACACTTTGTTGTTTGCCTTTCCAGAGTGCAGATATAAAAATAATATAAATATAATAATTTCCCTGAATAGAAATTGCATATACAAGCAATCATGGTTACAGTCAGAAGTTCTCCCACTGTGCCACAATGGGATCATGACTCATGACTTCGATATATACCTAAATCTTGTTGCTGTAGAAATCCTATAACATGCAGTTGATTGGACAGTGTATAACTGGCAGATAACCCTTCATGGGAAGCTGGCTGTGGTGCAGGAAATAGTTGTACTCTTGTTTCAAGTTGTCCACATTTCAGAGTACACCAGAATTCTTGATAATGTTGTTCACAAAGTCGCGTCATTGCTGTTACAACCTAAAATATATATTACAAATATTATATTACATATATTACAAATTGTTTTGCTATTAGGAAATATGTATGGTTTTTAATTTCATGTACTATTTATTATTATTACAATTTACATATATACATACCCCAGGTACTGAAAGCTGATCTGGACAGTAGATTGCACCTCGTGTTATATTGCCATTAGAATTGTTAGCCGTGTTGCTGGCCAGATCCACAATTTTTTGATATAGAGGCATAGCTGTAACATAATTTTTTTACTTTCAACATTTATATTATTATGTTACTGAATCTTGTTCATGAACTGATTAAAATTTAAAATATTATATTATAATACTGGGGGACTGGGATCCTTTCTCACTTTGCTTTTTAATTTATTTATTTATTTATTTATCCACCAACGTTTGTTCACATCATTACAAAAAATAATATATTCAGTACACAGGACTATTCTAGGTGTAACAAACACTTACAGGCAGATACATAATGCATAGTAAAAATTAAAATAAATTCCTAAGTGCGACACAAGACAAAACAAAAGAACACAAAAAAAAAGAAATTAAGCAAAACCAAAAGTATGACATTTAGATTTTTTTTTAAGATGACCGGAATTTTAATCTATTAAAAATAAAATTTAAGCATGGATGCCTAAATTAATTGGAGTTAACCTGTAATTTTATATGTATTACAAGCATACTTGCAATAACGGTCAATGAATTCTGTTGATCAGTGCACAATATATTTTAGTGTATGAGTGTTTCAATTCCATCATTTTATGTTCTAAAACATAACATGTATATTTAATAAGAGGGTTTATAGGTTTTAACTGAATTCATAAGAAATATATTTACCATGTTGTAAGCAAGGGTCATGAGGAGATACTACAGGTAAAATATGTATTTTTCCAGGATATGTAGGTGGTAAAGGCAGAGCCTGAATGATGCGGTTCCTTCCTATTGTACCAACTCCACAACTGCCATCTGTAATCTATTAATGATAGTAGCTAAATACAAAGTATTATTAAATAAAAGAAACAATATTTTTTTTTTAACAAAATTATAAAGCTTAGATATTTTGTTTAATTTTAAATTTAGCTACTATTATAGTTGAAAACTTATAGTATAGTACTATATAACTTATAATACTTATTATTATTTATATACGTACCAATAAATATAAAAACTTATATATATACGTACCAAGATTATTTGCACTGGTGTTTGGTAGCCCCACTCTGTGAGTATCAATTGGCTAACACCATGAAGAGCAGTTTCTATACATGTTTTGTCTCCATCATCTAACTGTGGTAATTTGACGCGTATATTATCATATTCGCGAGTAAAAGGAACTGCAACTGGAAGAAAATTATTATATTCAATCCATTATCTCGTTAATCTTTTTTTTATTATATAATTTTGTTGTTTTATTATTCAAGTGAATTTGTTACCTTCATAAACTGATGAAAAGGTGGCAAGTGCTACATATTCTAGTTTTGCATGAATGCAGAGATAATCTAAGAATGTGTTTATAGCCGCCGAAGCTATTGTGAATCGTGTATGACTTTCTGCGGTATCATTTGTTGGCACAGGCCGGGACATGGACAAGGAAACATCTAACAATATAACAGTAGGCATGTTGCCTATGTGTGCTATTACGTTTTATCAACCTATTTTTATGACTTAATGTAACATTTATAACAGATTTGTGTAATTACTATATAAATTTCGCATTCTTACACTTAGTAAGCAGTAAAGAAGCTTAGGTACATGCACTTAACATTTGCTACACTGCTATCCTCAACTTTGATAAACGAAATACGTTGTTTCAAATTAAAAAAGCAGAATAAATATATATCTTTTAGGAAAAACGATAATAAAAATAAATATATTATATTTATTTAATTTTTAACTATTTTACACCTCTTTACTGACAATGAAAGATGTAAACTTGACGTTAAGTTCTCCGAACTGAATCTGTCAAACAAGCAACAGCAAATGAGCAAACATGTCATTGTTTGTTCACAATCACAAATTCAATTTCAATATTGTAACCTAGAAATATTTAATAACAACGGTCAAAAGTATTCCTTACTACAGTAACTAGTTATTTAAAACCAAAATGGCTTTAGACGTACAAGGTACTTTCGTATCTCAAAAGATTAATAAAATTCGATGGATCCCTGAAGATTATGCAGAAACAAAACACTTTTTCACCGGGAGTTGGGACGACGATGAAAACTCTATTAAAGTATGGAGTTTTGAAACAATAAATGAAGATGACGATGTAGAATATCCTCGGCAGTTATCAGAATATAAAGTAGACGGCGATGTTACGGAAATTAAATTTGCGAATAAGAATACTATTGCTGTGTCTACTTCAAGTGGTGATGTCAAGATGCTCGAAGTTAGCGCTTATGATCGACAAAGTCCACTAAAGGAAATATATTCATGGAATAAATTACACAATTTTGGGTAAAACATTCTATTTATTAGTTTCTCATACTCAATATATAAATTATATCAAACTGTTTATAAATGTTTTACAGTAGCTATTGCTAGGCGTTCGAATTTTCTGATCAAAAGTAGATAATAATATTACAATTATCGTTAAAAGCACTATAGTATTTGGTTTAGTAAAGAGGCTTGGCCAGCGGAGATCAGTATTAATGCATTTTAAAGTGGCCTGTTAAGATACTGATCCAAATTTCTCTGGAACATGATGGGAACATCATCATTTATCAATCCATTGTTTGCTATGGAGTTGCTTCTCTAAACATATTATTTTATTTAAAAGACTAAATTGTCTTTTATAATTTTCAGAGTAGAAAAATGTTCATGTACTTCCCTTGACACTTTAGAAGGAGACGCAGCCAGTATAGGAGAAGATGGTAACATAAATATATTGAATGGGAGAAGAGGTGATATCTCACACTCTATCAAAGGGGCTGATAGCTGCTCCTTGCATTCAATTTGTTTTATTAAATTAAATGAGGTAACTGTCAAATTTTATTTTTAGCTGAGTTTTAATTTTATTGTAGAAAAGATTTCTAGCTTTATGTTTATGAATTAAATAGTACTAAATAAAAAAATATTAACATTTTCATACAATTTGGTGATAGATTGGTTTTCATAGGGTGATTTCTAAAAATATAAATGATAGAAATTATATGTTTTTGTTGAGTACGTTTTTGTAAATTATTAATTTTTATTATATTCAAAAATCATTATACCTCTCTGATAATCTAGAGAGAGCTTTATCTATTATTTGCTAATCAACTTCAATAAAGGGGGAGGTTACAATTTAATTGTATTTTTTTATATATGTTATTACATTACTAATTACTAAGTGAACCAATTTGATATTTTTTTTGTGATTGCTAGTGCTTCTGATATGGATGGTCCAATTTAAGTTTAGTTGAGATTTAAAAAATAATATAGAGATATTTGTAATAATTATACGTTTTAGTGATTTGAAGACAGTTTTCTTTTTTGTTATATCATTATTATTTCTATTACACAGGTAATAACAGGTAACATTAGAGGACACATGAAAATATGGGACATCAGGTCCCCAAGCAACAAGCCAGCGGCTGCCTTTTTACTAGCAGGAGATGAATTAGCCGCTACATGTATAGAAAAACACCCAATCCAGCCCCACATAATACTCGCTGGAAGCGAATCAGGGGCTTTAGCAGTGTGGGACTTGAGGATGAATCTCTTTCCAACTTCATTGTTAAACGCTCATGCCGCTGCTGTCACTGAAATACAGTTTCATCCAGAAAATCCTAATAAGTTACTAACTAGCTCTCTTTCTGGTGAGGTTTGGGATTGGAATATGGAAACACTGAATAAAAAGGGATCAGAAGATTTTGTGCCCTTGGAAGATAAGACAGCAATAAATGTGAATTCCCTAATGCCAGCATTACATAAAGCGATCAATTCATTGCACTGTGATAAAGGCAGAGTACTCTGTGGTGCGGACAATGAGGCTATATATTTGATTAAAAATTTTAAATATTAGGTTTTTTCATTCTTGTTTATGGTCCTTGTGTATTGATGTTTGGTAGTAAATATATGTGAGATTGGTTTGTTGGTTTTTTTTTTAAATTTAATTAAGTGATTTTAGTATTTAGCAGTGGTGAAGGGTGTAAATTTTATAAAGGTAAGCCGGTATACAGAGATAAGCCGTTATGTATAGGTCCGACCTGTAGGGTAAGCACGTAACCTGCGACAAAGTGTTCATATTGTTATCGAAAGCATTTTGTATGGGAAAACGTTAGTTCCTCTTAAGCACGGTAGGGGCGCTTTTCAATTCCCATACAAATACTTTCGATAGCGATGCGAATCGCATCTTTGTCGCAAGTTTTCATGCTTGCCCTACTAGACGGAAATATTATATAAAAAATAATGGTATAGGATGTTAAGTTTTTGTTGTGCTTACTTCACTCCCAAATTTTCTTGCGACTTTTTTGGCATCCCAAATGGTAAGATTTAGAAAAAGCCAATGAGAATCGTGTTACATGGACGCTTCGCCTCTGGTATTTATATATTGTCTGCTTACTAGCTAAAAATTTCTTGAATTTTATACAATACGGTCAATGCCTGTTAGTCTTGGTAAACCTTTGTTTATCTTTATCTTACTTGTTTAGGATTTTTTTTCAAACATTTATATATATTGTTATAAAAACGACGATACACTGTCAAATAAAAATTTGATATTGATCGACATGGTCGTCTTAACAACAAAGCTCTCAAATAAAGAGGAAAAAATTGACTAGATTATGACCAAATTACATAAAATCTTTAGAAACAATAGCCTATGTGTTTTTCTGATATATAATCTATATAAATGTAATTTCATATATATATATATATATATATATATAAATATTTGTGACTATAAAGTATCCGGAAATTGAAAATTAATATTTAATCAATATTTATTTTGTCGCCTTCAAAATAGGCCCCATTTGATGCAAAGCACATGTGCCAACGCTTCTTCCAATCTTCGAAACATGTTTTATAAACACTTTCCGGGATCTTCTTTAGCTCTCGCGTCGAATTCTTTTTTATGTCTTTAATTGGCTCATAACGGTTTCCTCGGAGTGGCAATTTGAGTTTAGGGAACAGGAAAAAGTCGGCCGGAGCTAGGTCTGGTGAGTCACCGATGGCACAGTGGACTATCGTTAATTCGAAACTCGAGGGACTCTTAAAATATTACGAATTATTGAGTGCTTGAAATATCAAATGGTTCGAAATTTTTGAGAGAAAATAAATAAAAATTCGAATTATTGAGTATTGATCAATTATTAATATTTATTAACCTATTCTTTAACATACAAGTACGATAGATATTCATAATAAGAATTAATTAATCTTTCGAAAGAACTCTTATATTGGTGTTATATTGGTGTTATATTGGTTTGCTTCAAAGCACATTGTTGCTGCTCAGACTGCTCATTTCATTTTTTAAAGAGAAAAAGTGACTAAAATGTTTCATCACTTTCGTTTTGTAGACAGAATCTCTGTAAGATTTCGAATGAGGCTCTTGCTTCCTTAACTGACACCTTTGTTAAAGATTCTTATGTATCGTCTTCATCTTCATCGTTGATTTTTTCATTCGTATCTTCGTTCGTATATTCGTAACTTGTCTCGACATGTACTTACCTCTGCTAATTCCGCAAACTGTCTCTCTTTGAGTGATTCAACTTTGAATTGTCGAGTGTCTGGCACCGAGGAGTTTGAATTAATGCGTTGTTTTGTTACTAAGCAATGATTTTTTCTTTCGAATTACCAAGTGTATGAAAATGTATTGATTTAGTTCGAAATATAAAGAGATTTTCTAGGGAACTCGTGATAACTTTGAATTATAGAGAGGTTCGAATTATCGCAGGTTTGAAATAACGAGAGTCGACTGTATCTCGATCGATCGATTGATTTGATGCCTGGAGATGGTCATATGTTATTTTTACTAATGTGCTACATGGATGAAGCCGCGAGCAGAAGTATATCTATACTTATTTCTATTTTAAAAAAATCTTGTTATTTCTTTTTTGAATATATATATTTGTAGATTAGTAACTGATGCAAATCCTTTTTAAAAACATAGATACCAAGATTTACCAAGAATAAAATGTAGGTTATTGTTGACTATGCCGACAAAATGTAATTGAGGTTTAAATGTGTGCCGAGTTCTGCAGATAATTCAGGAATTTATGTGCTTGTATTTAAATAAAATATAATTCAAGGCTCAAGTTGGTTAGTTTTTACATTTAGGATATTTTACTGTCAGAGCCAGTGTTGTCACAGACGGGTTATTTAAAATGTATCGATAATTTACACGAAATAACAGTTATATTTCTTGTAAATTTTCAGTTTTTTAGGCATTATTTGGCTTTTTATTTCCCCCTAGGACACATGGATAATCTATTTTCATGAGAACCCCTAATCGATACGTTTCTCTAAAACATTCATCAACATTTCACGTGCTTGGCGATGAATAAAAACACGTTTTTATATTACTTGAAGTACTAGCTTCAGTCATTTTTAAAATGAAAAAATGTTAAGGTTACGGGATTTCAATATTTTGTCAACTATCGATACAAATGCAAGACGCAAAGGACGAACGAGACGAAAGGCGAGACGAACGAGAGCGGGCACAAATGCTTCCGCGCCTCCCCTCAGGCCCCAACTGCGCTGAAATCGCGCGCGGACTATACAATAAGTTTTTCTGTACCCTACCCTATGGCAACAGTTACACAAATACAAACATAGACTTATGCTTGGTACCTAAATAGCGGTTAATACAGCTAGCATTACCATAAATATATAAAAAGTAAATATATCTTATATTTAGTGTTAGAAATCATACGAAGCAATTATTTTTTCTGTTGCAAAAGCACAACAAAATATATAAATATCAAAAATAATCTATTGATTATTTTCCTATTTATTAATAGGGTTTGCGAAAGAAGGTTACTTATTAATCAACATTAATCGATAAAAATACAAGTAAATTGGAGTACAACATTGGTGTAAAGGCGGCCTTAACACCACAGGCGATGTCTTCCACCCCTACCACAAAAAAAAAGTCAATGGTTGCAAGGTGATACATTGGTGTACAAATGCCTTAAATCCTTTATTGTACTAAACATAATTAAAAATATACATGCAAAATATCACATGTAACCTTACATATATAAATATAGGTTCGTCGATTCCTCATTAAAGGTTCACTCTATAGCCCAAGAGCCCAGGCTGGCTAGACCTGCGTCATCCTATAAAATCTAAAAGTGTCTAAAAAGTCTGTGGGTTTCTCTAGCAGAGGTAAGAATGATAAGCAAATGTGTAATTTGGGTTGTAGTTGCTTAGTATAATGTGGCTATGAACGTAATAAAAGTATTTTTTTCAAATTGGAATTAAGCAATCGCAACGGTAAACGCTCTACGTCACTCGTACTTGCTTAAATAGCTGTCGCCTCGCGCTCGCACCTACAAAAGATTTTCAACATGTCTAGCAAAATGTAGAAACTTTTAGAATTATTCGGTTATGAAGGTAAGGACTTTTTATAGGTCTCCGAGTAATACATGTATATGCAGGTCACATTTGATATTATAACGCAAGTATCATTATAATTTTTTAAAGTTTAGGGGTGTCCCGCAGTAAGTTGCGACTGAACTAAAAACCGGGCATGTGGAGTGGATGGCGCGTTTCTCATGCCTTATACTTTAACGAGTTTGATGTATTATATTATTCACCTTTACTATTTATTATTATATTATTTAGGTACCTGTGAAAGTAACCACTATACCCTATTTCCGTACTTGATGATGGTTCTTACCTTTTCTAGAGACACTCACAAAAAATCTTTCAGCTAATATAAAATGACGAAGGTCTGGCCGTCCTAGGCTTTTACCTTACAAGTTTAGAGTTAGTTCCTAAATGGACTCCTATGTTGAACATGGGTGAAAACAGTACAAAAACCGTAAACACGATGGGTGGTGGGTTCGAACCCAAAGCACAGCGTTTAGTTGCACCAGTCAAAAGCAAAATCTCCTTCATCATTCTGAAAATTTAAATAATATTTATTTTTCATATTAAATGCAAGTTACGTATTGACTTTATTACTGTATTTTGCTTCGTGTATAGTTATGAACCTACTTGATTTAAATAATTTGTCATTTAAAATGATTTGAAATTTGTCAGATAGATATATTAAAATGGAACAAGAGCCAGAAAGTAATAAAGCAATCGAAGAATCCGATATAGAGGAGTACGCGTTTACTTTTAATTTCATAAATCAACCGTGGGACGATCGCTCAAGCAATAGTAAAATAGGAATAGTTTCATTTCTCGCTGCTATATTTGTAGCAACGATGACCCTAGTTTTTATTAATTTAATTCTTCATTATAAAGATTTTGATGTCCATTTAATTTATTCTAACATTGAAATTGAATGCAATTTAGTTAAATTAGATAAATATCCTTATGCTGCTAGGATTCATTCGATTTCATCAAACGAGCTTATATGTATAGGGGCTGTGGTATCTACTTCATCTATATTAGCAAATGAATTATGCTTAAAATCAGGGCCTATCCGTTTAAGACTAGGAAACCCTACAAAGTAAGTAGCGGTTATTATCAATTTTAAATTTGGGTTACCAATATTATTTTTACATTATATATATAAATGATACTTTAAGTAATTTAAATTTATTTTACTTCTTTCAGCCCTCGGTGTAAAAAAGGTTTTACTATAAATGCCGTCGATCTTATTCCCCACGATGGCACGGTATCAAACAGTTTGGTTCTTTTGTCCAGTTTAGAATACATTGGCGATTGTATAAAAAGAATAAAGATTGGAGCCAAATTAGATATTGAGAAAGAATTATACATTATTGGCAGGCCATATCGTGGTGGAAGAACATTGTCATTCCAACTAGCTAAATACAACAAAGCCAATAATACAAACCCTAATACATTACGTGCTTTAGATAAAAATAAAACCATATGTATTCAAACTCTTGGGAAATGCCCTGTTCGAGTTGGAGACCTCTTAGTACAAAAAGGTCGATTACTTGGTTTAGCGTCAACGAGTGCACATAAAAAAAGGAAAACAAATACTGTTTGTTTTGCTAATCTAAGTGTTGTCTACAAGGAATTAAAAGATTTAGACATTGATATAGACGATACTTATTAAATATGTATCTGTGTAAATTGAAGGTATAATTTATAAAGTACTTGTTTAGTTTGACATTAGATATGTTTTACGACGATAGCGGGCATGAGGCGTAAGCCTCACGGACCCAATATCAACTTCTTCTGGCGCTGTAAATCCCTTCCAGTCTTTAGTTGTAAAATATATTCCTAAAACAACTAGGAATGTCAGTAACGTGTAGATGAGGAGGTTATTGTGATCTGGAGTAAGATTGCGTAAACTTTCCGTATCTAAAGTAACTTTGATTCTCGATTTAGCACTCTGTGATTTGAAGGACATTATCTGAAAACAATAATTTGTAGTTTTCATAGATACATATAACGCTTACATAAATAAATTTAAGCAATTTTATTATCACTACAATCTGCAATATTGTATTTAAGTTTCATCATGCTTAATATTTTATTTATATTTAATATTTATTTACTTAATCTATGTAAAGTATGGAAATGTATAAAGTAGTTATTATAAATAGTAAATATAGAAGGATATGAAGGTTTCAATTCATGGATACTTACTTATAGATTTTATGTGACAGTACATATGTACGATGTTCATATAATCCAAAGCCTTTGTGTAGTTAGAAATATGTCAAATAAAACATTTTAATAAGTGCTTGTCATACACGCGATTGGATGTTACACGGTACATTCTATAGTAATTTCCAAAGTGTCATGGTTGGTCAGATGAAAGTTAAGGCTCAAACGTTGTGGACATATAATTAAAATGTTAATTTATCGCAGCCTCGAATCATAACAGCTCAACGACGCGATTTATAATTGACAACAACAACAAATTTGGATACAAGAATTAAAAATCGTTTTTATGGTATGTAATGTTGGTAAGGAAAATTGCAAATCCAAATTTGTTAGAGGAAATCACAATTTCAATTTTCCGGGACAATATTGTCAGCGGTAGCTATACTTTGAAATTAAATTATCATTTCGTTAACAATTCCTGAAATTATAAATATGATTAGGGCAAAATAAAACAAACCGCACCAACAAATAAGTAATAGGTATACTTACTCACATTTAAAAGAGATGAACTAGAAATGTTGTCTTACCTAGATGATATATTCTTTAATATATTTTACATATTAGGCAGTTATAAAAATATCCTTTTGAGATAATATAAATCAATACATGATTAATATTGGGAGATTATTTTCATTTTACAAGAATTTAATATTCCATTAAGAGTGACAGTTACATGACGTACATTTATGTCATTTCCGAAACATACATCATATACTTTGATATGATAACCATAATAGTTATAGTAATAGCAACGATGTTCCTATTTAGTTCTTTATATCATATCGCAGTCAATGCAGACAGTGTCTGATTGTAAAGGTTATAAGTATTTCAATTATATGTTTATTTCGCCGCCCTGGTACGAAAAAGCGTAATGTTAAGTACCGCGGAAAGCGGGAAACAAAGTGTCTTTACATTCTAACTACCCTGCTGTGCGGAATAAAGCGTAAAGGATTTTTTTAAAAAGCCAAAAATATGTTACTTATTTTATTTTTAAAAGCTTCAATTTGTTTGTAAATTTATTTACTTAATTGTAAATATCAAAAAACAAGAGATTGAGATTTAGAATTCCAAATACACTTACTGAAATAACGTACATATAAAAATGTTAAATTTACGTTAAATTACAGGTTACTGTGATATTTCCGTGCGGTTTTTAAGATATTTTTCGAAATCAGGTTTTAAATTCTAGGTAACAATTTTATAGAGATATTCAATCTAAGCTTGCATTTTCCAGACTCTAAAAGCACTTAGTCAGAGCTTGAAGTGATTTCAAAGAATATTTTTCATTGATTTGTTGAAACAAAGAATATAGGAATTGCCAATACTACACACTTATATTATAAAATGGTTGTTTTTATACATACGAATTTTAATTTGCCTATGAGTTGTTCTTATATATATTTTAGAATATTACCTACGTAATTAGGTACTCTTTTCAACAATATACAAAAAAAAAAGAATAGGAAACAGAACTTTTTTCATCTGACAATATGTCAATATGTCAGATATAGTTATCTGTAAATATTAAGATAATAAAAAAAAATTCCGCTCTCAGATTCTAGCTAAAACATTATATAGTAAGTGATGACATAAAAAAAGAAAACTGAATTCTATGGCTTATGAGTCTTTAATATTAATGATCTGACAGTAGTCAATAAAATTATTTATGGCCGCCTTATTAATTGCTAGCCTCGTAAAAAAGTAAAGAGACGTGAAGATTTAAGGACATATAATTTTGATAAATAATACTTATATAAAATTAACGTATCTTTTAATAATATAAAAACAAAAACTACAAATGTAAAGAGAAAACCAAGAGGAAAGCCTGTATAAATTGAGCCTGTAACAGCGTTGATTAGAGGGATGTGCCAACTGCCGTGTTTAAAATAAAATGAGGTACCATTTAAATGTAGGTAATTTTTAACCTAAAAAGAAATGGAATAAAATTTAATTTATAAATCAGAACATAATATTTCACATGTTTATATGAGCAGTTATGCGAAGTATGAGAGAAGAAGGTAATATATAAAAGTAATTTCGCTTGCCATTTTTCGGTCAAAAAGGAATAGTAAGAATATGTGGAAAATCATCATTCTTTCAATAAGCATTACTTATAGTTGTTATTGGTCTAACATCACCATCGGTCGGCGATGTCGATGTTTCGTCTCATTTTAGGTATAATTAATAAACTCAATTTTAATGAGTATTTAAAGACTCATTAATTTTCTGCATTTAGCAGCAGAAGCTAAAAAAATACAGAATTTACGTAGGAGAATTAATCGCATTATCTAAGCAGATTAAAATCATCGTGTACTTTAGACACTTTCATTTATGTACGCCACGACGTCCATGTTAAAGATATATTGCTACTCTAGTACCTATCATAATATTTAGGAAAACTAGAATATACGTCATAATGCGATTGAGATCAACAGGCTTTAGGATGTTTTAAGTAAAAATATGTTTTCTTAGCTATTCTAAGAAAACATATTTTTAGTACGCAAAGTGTAACCTGTGAGAGGTGTGAGGGAGGAGAAAAACCTATTCGTCTTTTTAGCCAGTGTTGGCGTATATTGTGAGCAAATGAATTTACAATAAATTTCGCTTGGCTATAATTGTTTGAGTTTCTTGTCGTCATTAAATTCTTTAGCCTCTTTAAAATATAGCGTGTCCTTTTTCCGGTTGGCTGTACAAAATAATTGTTGTTTGGGCTTGGCATTATAAAAAAAAAAAATTGTTTTCTACTTTCCTGAATAGTGACTTATGTATTAGGATAGAAGTTGTTTACTTGTAATTTGATTTGATAAAATAAGAATTTTTTATGTAATGAATTTTACTTTTACTGTTTTTTAGTTTTAAGTTATTATGAGTACCATTATGACAAGTTATTTTAGAATAAATGACTCAACGTACGTACGTGGTTAATAGAACTTTTGTAATGCAAAGTTCGATGACCGACGACGGCTGACAATTTGTTTAATAGCAAACTTTTATATCGCGCAATCAATTTACTGCATTGTTACACGTTCTCACAAGTACAAATGTTTATACATACATACACATATCGTGCTTGAGACCTTGACGGTTCAATGTCGATATCAGTAATCGATATTTTGCCTAGTAGTTACTTCGTACTTAAAACAGTCTAAATCGGATTTTATAAATATTTTAGCATTTCTCGTGAACACGCGAAAAAATGCTTAGTAACAATAGGATCTCTATTCACTATTATGTGAATATGAATGCACAAAATCTTTTGTTATAGTTTTTGATATGAATATTATTAAGTAACAATGTATATTAATAAATTTTAAATTTACTGTTCTTTTTTCCAATTAGCTTATTATTTATTGTTTCCACTGTTTTTCTATTTTTCCCCATTATACCCATTTGTGATATGCCACAAAGAATAAAAGCATGTTAAAGTTCATAATATCTATAGACTATTATTTTTTTTTCTTTAACGAAATAATACTACAAATATTGGTTTTTCATTATATTCGTTAAAAAGTTGACGGGATAGGCTTCCGGCTCATGGGAGATAAAAGTTAAAATTACATTTCACCGAACAATAAGTATATATATTTATGAAATGTTAAACTCGCATGACATTATTTGTGTTTTAACAGCCTGATAAATAATGTCTGGAGTTCTTTTTTGTATTTGTATGTTATGAATTTGCATAATATAAATTATTCATTCAAAATTAGATAACTTGTAGGCATAGAGATTTTTTTAGTTTCACGCTATAAGTGTAGGGAGAGGAAGTCTAGTGTTACAGCACTCCGTGTTACAGTTTCTGTCCAGTTTAGATATATTAAGTAGCGGAATGCAATAATGCGTTTTGGTAAGATTTGCTCTGGTAAGAACCAGACCTGGGAAATAGAAGTTAATTTAAATGTCATTATTCCCACGAGAGAATGAACCCACAGGGTTCATATGAATAATCACGATGGCTGTCCATAGCGAGTATATTCAAATACAGGCTACTGCGCCATGATTGCATCAAGTATTAATTTTACTATTAAATATTTCAAGTATTTGTTCCGGTGTGTCTTAGAGGCCTACATTTAATCAAAAAGCTCAAGTTGAAGATACTCGGAAAGGTCGAATAGAAATCATATCATTACGTATAATATTGTACTATGCCGTAACTATTAAATTTGATAAGAAATTAATATATCTATATATCTTAAATATTACTCGTATTGCAAGACATCTTCAGCAAAAAGAAAGAATTTGTTCGAAAAAAAAATAATAAGTGTATAAAGAAAAAGTATACGTATATAACATATGTTTACGAAACTAAACTTTAAAGGTATTAGAATTTCACGAAGAGCTAATAAGAAAACAGCAGTGTCATAAAGAGCGAAATGCTTAATTAGGTAAATAAATCTCATGTCATTGTTTTGCTAAGTTTATGAACGTTTCATTTGCTCGAGTGGAGTTTGAGAGCTGGTTGTAACTGTAAAGATTTTACTGTTTTCAGTACGATGCTTACCTTAGAAAGCTTTATCATGTTGATGCGAGAGACAGAACAATTGCTTAAATAACTGTGATGCTACAATGTGTTATATGAATTGATGACGTTTTAAATTTCAGTTTTATAAATGCAAATATTTTTTTGGTAATTGTTAAATAAAAGAGTGGTCTATCTTTCTGGTGTGCTTTTGCGTCAAACAATAACAAACTTATTGTAATACAAAAGTAATTAGGTATATATCTAAAAGTATCATCGCTTAATACTCAGCAACAGTTTAGTAACACGATGTCGAATGTTGCCTAACCAGGATAGAGTCTAAAATATTTTATATAAAACTTCTTTACTAAAAATTGAACTCATCTGTCGCGTAATTACATACTTGATGCTAAACTGCGCCGTGATGGCATCAAAATTGCGTTGATGCAGTATGAAATGTTCCGTTATATAGAGTTTCATAAAAAGGAGGAAATGACTACAATATATTGGTGGAACATTTTAGTTTCAACAAAAAACATACACAGAAACCTACTACCTATCTATGTACATGTATTTAAAATATGAGAAAGATAATCTTTTTGAAGGTAGTTGTACAATATTTAATTGTCAACATTCACCTCTAGGTAGGTGGTCTCCATACTTTTTTGCTATTACTTTCAAAATGTAGATCTTATATTTCAGGTAAATATGTAAATAAATTTAATATATATTTTTGTTTGGTGGTAGGAGGTTCGTCCTCCGTCTGGCTCGCGACCACTATCATGTCAAAGACGAACCGCCAAATATCTTATGATGTGTTCCGGTTCGATGGCATGTAAGCCAGGTTTTCCCACTTTCCCACCCATCCTTTCCCCAAAATGTGGTGGTTCCGATAGCGGACTACTACATTATCCTCCCTTTCCATCTGTATCCTCTAGGTTGGCAACGCATCTAGTACATCTCTAGTGTTGTAGATGTTCATGGGCGAAGGTAACCACTTACCATCAGGCGGTCCTTCTGCTCGTTTGCCATCCGGTATCCATAAAAAAAAAAATATTAATAATATTTCATTTCTTAATATTAAATTAATAAGTACGTGGTAAAATGGACTGTTGTTTAATTTATATCACAATCATGATTTACAGTATAATAAAAAAGGTCAAAACTAAAAACGTAACTGACCTAAGTTTTCCATTAGCTATAAGAAACTTATGACGATCAATAGGTTTAAGTTGAGCGAAGATTTAGGTCCGTAAATCTCAAAGTTATTGAGCGATAAATCGCTAAAGTAACTCCTTTATACCTTTAAGTAAGTTTCATCGTACATACATTTCTAATACGTGTTACCTATAATGACGTACAAATTATTTAAAAATATTACTATAAGGTAAAAGAATTACAGACTATATTACAAAAGTTAGAATTAAGAATGTTTAAAATTTTTAATGCCGTAAATTAAATCTAATCTTAATTTAAATAAAGATTTTCAAGTGTAAAAATTACCTGTACATAAATAAAAAAAAAATAGATAAAAAAATAAAAATTAAATAATAGTATAAAAGTGTATATTAATTTATACCAAATTAAGTAAATGTCAAAAGCTGATTGAGGGGGCGGTCATTGAGAGTGTGTCATGAATGGTGGTAGCGCATGCGTGTAAAGTCAGCCTCCTGAGATATAAGCACGTCGCCCGTACCGTTTCCCTCACAACTTTGGCGCGCCCAAACGATCAGAAGTTGGCTACCGACCGCAGAACTCCCATCTCGATCTCTCACTACTTTTTCAGTGACTTGTGACTAAGTTGTCGTGCACTTTTACGAATTAATAAAGTTGCGCTACTTCCTACATCCGGTTACCAGAGGTAAGCTAATATAAAAAATATAAATGCGGTAATAACTTACTAAAAGTTTCCATGCTTTTATCTTATACATTCAAATGTTTTATATTTTTACCCGACTATCAGAGGAGGGTTATTATTAATAAGCAGCAAATATATCAATACTTACAAAAAAAGTTAATAGAAGATTGATCTTTTAAGATGATTTAAAATAAGTAAGCAAAAAGGTCGTAATTATCTTTCTAAACTTCATATATAATGTAAAATAATTTCCTATTTATAAGTAAAAATAAATAATTTTAATAAGAAAGAAAAGAAATTTAAAGCGATGCAGTTTATGTATCGGTCCTGAATAATTACTAAGATGAAAAAAATAAACCCAAAATGGTGGCTGTAACAAAATATTAAAAAAAGAAGTTATACGTCAAATAATGTTTAAAATTCGAAAAGAAATTCTAAATACAGTTCCGGTTGTCCTTCAATTTCTTTAAATATTACTTAGTTTAGTTTTCACGTTCGAAGCGCCATAATAAAAGAACTGAACTGAAGTTTAGTTTATGCTTATGATGATTATTTTTATAATTACTTTTTGCGTTTACCTTAAAAACTAGAGGAAAATATTACACCATACCACATGCAGCACCACTATCAGGTATACAAATATCTGTAGTTGTAACTCTTTGTTACTTTGCAGGGATTTTCGTTGCTAAAAATTCACAATGATTTTCATATACGATAAAACGTAACAATTCTATCTGTATTTTTTGCGTTGTTCGTTGGAAAGTTGGAAACAATACTAAGATTGTGCAGAGGATTTTACTGTATGAGTTATTTCAATGAATACGTTGCAGTTTTTAACTGCCGGATACCTATATTAGTTTTTTAAAAAACGGAATATATTACTCTTTTTGGAAGATTTTACGGCAAAAATAATTTCCAGATTTGGTTTCAGTTATAGGTTTAGTGTCAAATATATAGTTATTATAGATTGGCCACAAAAGTATTAAAAGTAGTCGTAGACTCTTAAACGTACTCATATTATATAAGAGATTACTTTAATGGCGTATTTTGTGTCTGCAGAGTACAATAATGCTTAGTAAGTATAATTCGCTCATGTTATATTTTAAAACGAATCTTTTAATAGATGCATAGCTTTTACCGTAATGGAGCTAAAATATTGCAGCTCGATAATGACGTTCCGGGCATATCCTGTTGGTAAATCAAAGTTGAGCATCCAGCCACTTAACCGTTGAAAATTGTATGGAGAGCATTCTTTATGTTTTTATTTTTTATTTCATATAATAAAGGTTTTAAAGTCACCACGAAATAATAAGTATTTAAAAAGTAAGAAAAGTGTTCAGGGACTTAAATTTTCGCAAGTTTATAGATTGCCTTCATTATCAGTGTTATTAAAGTAAATATTATTTTCTTTTAGTCTTACGCTTCTTCTATATGTAAAGTTAAACATATAGAATACAGTGTTAAGACACTCTTAAAATTTTCACTTTATACAATTATTATTTCTTTACAATCCCTGATTAAACTACAACACCTTTTCATCTTTCATATTTTCGTTAAACAAAAAATAATTTATTAGTTATCTAAACATAAACATCATTATAAAAAAAAATATGTACTGAAATAAATTAATTACAGTAGCTACGTTATGAAATTTGTTAAAAAAAGAAGTCAATATAAATATACATATATTGCCTGAAACTAGAAGCAGTCACTAATTATTTCTGTGTGTTTAAAAACTTTGGTTTTCAATAAAGATAAGTAAAACAAATTGCAAAGTAAATATGTGATATGTAATAAATTTCCAAAAATAAATTTATTTAATGATTAATAATCGTCGTAGCCAAAGAAATGACTATAGCACCATAAGCCACTTAGTCGTTTCAACTATATGTATAAATTTAATCAACAATCGATACACCGATGGTTTGTGTGACAAACATACGAAACATAATTTACGATCTTTTCGAAAGAATTACATATCTGGATCTACGCTCGTAGCACCGCGCGTGATGAGTAAGCAGCTTTAACTAATTTTTTTTTAACAAATTTTCTCACACAATAAACCTAAAGAACCGAAGAAATTACGTAATTATTCACTCTGCACGGTAGCAACTCTAATAATGAAGCATAAATGGTACTCAATTTAGAATAAAAATTAGTTATTGTCAAATTAATACTTTAATGATTAAGGGCTTCTTTATTTTAATCGGGTATATTTAGGGAGTTCTGTTTGACGTTTTTCATTTCACTTAGTTGCCTAGAATCAAAATATAACTTTGGTTATGACAAGTAATAAATCTTGTAATAGTATATAAATATAAATAATTTTAATGTGTTATTTGCCATAGAACTGTAGGTATATATACAAAAGGACAATAAATTCAATAGGATCTTTGCTTCGGTAAATTTGATATATATGTAGTTTGATGAAGGCCTCAAATTACATACTACAATGATCAAAGACTATATTAAAGCAATATTGTAACTACGATGTCATATTTTTTTTATTTCATCCACAAGGTTTATTTTAGCGGAAGTTGAAAAGCGTAGGTAATGATTTCAAATGTCAAATATATAGCATTCAGAATGGGCTAAATACTTACATATGTTATACTTGTTAAGTAAGCCCCGCTTAAGTTATAGATGGTTTAACAAATGAGTGAATGGGACTTTGTTGAACAATGGCAGGATTTCTGACATTGTATGAATAATTAATGTAGAGGTACACTCACATACGCAATTGTCACCATGTAAACATACTATAATAGAGTTCAACTACTTGCTAAGAATAAAACATAAACAATGTGTGATGAAATGTCAAATAATATTCATCATGGTATATAAATTATTTTATTTAGATCACCACAAGATAAATATCTTGTGCGAAATAAAATATAGTGTCATTACGATTTGTGAGAGTTTGAAGTGCTTTGAATTAAAAACAAATAAACTGAAGCAATGTAATACTACTATATTATTATATGTCTTGAATTAAATGATAATTTACGTATTTTTTCATATCTTAAACAATAATAACACATGTATATAATATAGAGTTCCTGAGTTCCTCAGAAAAACAATAATTACTTGTATTATATGAATATTTAAGTCGCCCATCTTATCGTAGACCCACCGTCCAGGACAATCCCTAGAGAATGCAGAGTAAATTGATGTGGGTTAATCCAACAAATGTACCTTCTAAATTAAGTGAGACGAAATATATTAAGAAGATACGTATAAATAGAAATTGATTTTTTCTAACATTTATCATTTTATTTAGAAATGTTTTATTTGGTAGAAAGAAGTAACAGAAAATATTCATATTTTCAAAAAGATTCGCAAATATTATAGCATACAAAATTGAGAAAAATATAGCCAATTATCTATTCTATTTATATAATGTGTGTATACCTTTCAATGTTAAAATAAAGGCAGTAGTTTAGTTTTATCATGGCAGGTTTGAACGCTTAAAGTGCCTTTGAAAGCTATTTAATATTGCAGATAAAGTTGAAACTTGTTGAAATCGTTATTATCTTGCAGTTTGAAGATTAATTTTAATCCTGACATTTTGAGCTTTGAAGGGAAACGTATACCTACGTATAATATTAAATATTTCATTTAAATTCTTTGCTTCCAGGTAGGAGGTTCGTCCCCGTCTGGCTCGTGACCACTATCATGTCAAAAGACGAACCGCCAAATATCTTATGATGTGTTCCGGTTCGATGGCATGTAAGCCAGGTTTTCCCTATCCCACCCATCCTCTCCCCAAAATGTAGTGGTTCCGATAGCGGACTTCTACATTGTCCCTCCTTCCATCTGTATCCTCTAGGGCAAACACCCATCTACAACGCCTCTGGTGTTGTAGATGTTCATGGGCGAAGGCGTAACTTCACTTCTACCAACAGAGGTCCTTCTGCTCAAGTTCTTGCCATCCGGTATCCATAAAAAAAAAAAAAAAAAAATTCTTAAATACATAATAAGCCACCCATTTACTATACGCATATACTTACGTACATTCATTGACAAATAATGGACATTGTATGCTTATTGAAAAAAATTTAGAAAATCAAAAGAAATCTTTTGTTCAATTGCATTATAGAAAAGTAAGGAGTTGGGGCTACCTTTATCAGTTTTATATTTATATGTTGTGACGTACCTACGTATAAAATAAGCTTTATAAGAAGATATTTTATTACTTTCTAGAAACAATACGTCTGCTGAATAGGGAAGCTGAGGGATGAGAATTTTGTTTCCATACATGGATATTTATAGGTTATATAGCCATTTGTTTCGCTTGGCAAGCAAATATCGAGTAGAAAGCGGAGAACTAGGTATTACGTAGCTCTATTCATCTGCTGCTCGTCGTTACGGGACAGAGAAATGTTCGCCCGAATAGAATTGTTTTGCGAAAATTTCATCAGTCTATGGAAATACTGAAATCTTACAAGAAAAATATAAATATTACAAATAAACCAGCATTATACCCTTTTAATTTATACCAAAGCAATCGGTAATATAAGTTTTTCAAAATGTTAAATAAATAATAAATAATAATTCATATACTCTATAATAGAAAATATTAAGCAAAATAAGTGATGTGACTCGTGATTTTAGGAGCAAAACTTGTATTTACTGTAGATACAATAATATATAAGAAATCAATGCATATTCAAAGACAAATTATATCGGCATTTAGTGAGGTCGAATGAATGGTAAACAAAGCGTAGCAGAATGTATGGGAGGAATGAGGGTTTGATAGGCTATAGGATCCTTGCGTAAATAGAAAAACAATTGAGCCTTTATTTTTCTAAACCGTTCTCTCGAAAAGATGAAGTAGGTATTGATATCTACAGATGTCGGAATATTTGAGATAAAAATATGTATGCTGTGGGAGGGTGAGGTACAACAAAGTAATGGAAGTATTTCAACATTGGAGAAGTGATAAGACTCAATTATACGCCTCTACCATGGACAATTGAGCATACAAATTATTATGAAATCACAAATATTAAAATGTCAATGTCTTATGAAGGAGCATTACCAATAAATACTGTTATCTTTTATGTTTTAAGCGTCAAAAATATGACATAAATTTTGCAAAATAAAATACTGAAGTTCAAGGTTAATACAATCCGCTACAACGAAAGGTTAGTACAAAGTTTGAAGTAGTTCGAAATGAGAAAATCGTCCAAGTTTATAATCGGTGCACTTACCCGTGCCTAGAAGTCGCAACACTTCATCCAGTTGTCGCTGGATAACTTTTTACAGTAGTTACCACAATAGCCCTTAGTTGGTTTCATACCTACATCATGTTTACTACTAAATAATAAATCGTGACATTTTATAAAACTATTTACATTTATCATACAATCGACTTTTTGTTTTACCTCTTTACAATTTTTGACGCTATATCTTTCAGTTCAGTTATTGGTTGATTTAAACGTGTTCAATTATCTTATTAGTTAGTTACCTTTTTTCTGTTTTGAAAATATTCATAAAAGTTAATTTCATAGTAACAGTATTTTATTATATGCAAAGATATCGTTTATGACCTAAGTATTAATATAATCATATTGTTTATTCATTTCAGTAATATAGTTCTCTAATTACTGTATTTATTATTTATATTTTCAATGAAACAGAAGGAACACATTGTTCCATTGGGACAGCTTTGTAATTAAGATAAGGGCCACTAATCTCGTGTCGGGAACATGTTTCGAATCTATTATCTGTAGGATTGGTCTCGTCTTAATAGCATAAATGACAAGTTAACAAGTTACAAAGCTTTCGTATTTGAATAAACTTTTAAATTTCTTTTCTTATATTTTATCCTCAAATACGGACAATAAGAAGAGATTAATTAGACAAAGCTTTTACGTTGCTCTCTTCTGTTGTACCTAAGACCATCATAGAATTTATTATCACTTAAATGGGCGTATGACTATCACAGTTTTCGTAAATAAATTTATTTTAACATTTTTTCTTAAATATAGCGTGCTTTTAGTATTCTGCCCTGACATCATTCGAGTGCACGTGATTTTATATATATTTATATATACAGTATTGTTTTCTTAATAAAGGCTGTCCCAAAATTAACGCAAGATTTGACTTTGCCGCCATTTGCTATTATATTCATTATTCATTCGCTATTAAAAGACTAAAAATGGCATTTTCTATTTAATTCAAATCTTGCGTTAATTTTGGGACACCTATATATGTATTATGATCAAGATTAAACAAGAACAAATTAGAAAAATTCTATTGTTGATATGGTACAAACGGATATACTTATTATAAATGTACTTTAAATTAAAGCATAATTTATTACACAAGTACTATAAATAAAAATATTATTATGCGTATATTTCGCGTAAGTGGGGTTAAAGATATGACCCCAATGTGAAATAAAAAATAATTGAGGGTATTCAAAAAAGAAAATATAAAAAAGGCTCCAGTGCAGTGTGATATCGGTGTACCGCTGCATGGTGTTACTCGTGTGTATGCAAATATCGAGAGCGAGAATGAAGCTATTGTATAATTAAGAACTTTATTTGCAGGTAAGTTCATTTAATCATACAATGACGCCTACATGTAGCCGAAGAAACAAAAAAGACATCAAATTCAGTTTAGTCGAAATACCTTACGACCGGTAGACGAGAAAATGAAGAGACCAAATTTCAAAAATAATATTTTTGGCTTCTGTTATTTTTCAATGGAAGACTCGTAGAAGTATTTTTTTTAGATTATAATCAATGTACAGAAATGACCCTTTTTACAGTTTTGTTTTATGCATATATTTTATGTATAGGGAAAGGGGAGTAGTAAAGGATTTTACTGTCTTATTTGAAATTTTTATTAAATGGGGAACTTCTCCATTTGAATTAATCAAACACTAGTTATTATATAACATTTTCACATCAAGAAAATATACTGAGTACTTTGGTCCAGGTTTTCGACGTCAAAAAGAATGGCTTGTAGCCCCGGACACTTTAATAAATGATGGCTCAACCATTTTTTTGTCATGCAAACATCACATTTATAATTAAATTATGGTGCACGTGTATGAGCATAGTCTTGACAGGCACAGTGTTGGCATTTCTGGCACTAAATGCAGAGTTCACGAAATGTTTCTTCAAATGTCTCTGAGAAAGACTTTGGATATTTCCCTTTGCTTTTAACACCTTTTTAGTTCCGTTACGTTGCTGTATTTCTATTTGATTGTTTTTATTGCTTTTCTTCTTCTGTTTTTCCTTCACCTTTTTATATGGTGATGATGTTATAATATATATATATATATATATATATATATATATGTATATATATTTGCGGCTGCGTCAATTTATTTAAATCTTTTGATTTATATAAAATTTACCAAAACTCTGATTAACAAACAAGTATAAAAACTTTTTTACTTAATAACCAACCATGAAATTGACAGGAGCGATCATTTTTTTAAAAAAATAAAATATTCTCTCACCACTAATTTACTCAGCGTCCGCACCGCGATCAAACTACATTTGTTTCTAATCGTTTTTATCTATATCCCTATCTGTTTCTATCGAAGGTATCGTTACAATAACACTTTTTCTAAGTGATGCGTTAAGTTTCCTAGGAATTAAAGTGTCCGGGGATGCCCGCCGTTCCCCTATAGTTTTATTACATTTACAAACATTACGTATATAACCTGTTAAAACAAACACAAATTAAACTTAAATATTAATGGTTTTGGTTGTATTTTATGCGGTTAATATTTTACCGCCATGATTAAAATATACAGAAAGAATTTTTAATTGGTTTCTGATCAAATGTTCATAAAGTGCACTCGTCATGGCGCAGCTGTCGCGGGCGATATGGCGCGTAAATCTGTCATAGCAGCTTATTGCCTCTTGTGCCGTGCTGCGTGCTAGTAGCTACATACACTGAATTTTATTTGTATATATTTTAAAATTTTCACGTTACAATGACTTTGTCTGTTATTTATGTTCTACAACCTCGTATGAAATTAGTAAAAATATCACATTATGAAATATTTAGTTAGTTTTAAAGTTTCACGCCTCAAAACTACTTTATTGACTTTATTTATTAATATACTTTAATATAGGTATTTAGTGTTAAAATTCCTCATTTTGTGATATAAAGTTGCATGTCGAAAATAATACCAATTAAATTGCTTATTGGGATCATTTGGATGTGGTAGATGAAAATATTCAATATTCAGCGAAATTCCATTTAATTTTGTTTACTTAGGTAGACACGATGTCCGTTGAAGATGCCCGCAGGTTGAGAGTTGATGATATTAGCCCAACGAAGTTAAGGGATCGTCGACAATTACCTCGGAAATAGTAATTTTGGACAACTCGATTATTGCATGCGAATTTTGAGGGTATTGCGTTGTCACTGGCCAGTATTGAATCACGTCACCAAATGTGAAGCACAAATTTAAAAAAAAAGTAGTAAAACATTTTTTTTATTTTATTTTTATTAAGCCTTTATTTATATCATATATCACTAAAATCTTTTGATAATATATCTATATCAATATAAGTATTAAATTACGAAAATATATGCTATAATTATAACGCAAAAAGAAAATTTCATGAAATTATGAAGTTCTTCCTTTTAGATTTGTCTGCTTAATCTTTCTTTTGAAATGCCAACTGATTCAAACGTTTGTTTATCTAAATATGACAGCTCTTAAAGTCTTACGCTTAAGATAGGCAATTCAGGCTGAGATTAAAAATGTTTTTAACTTCCATTCCACAAGTTGCACAATTTTTAAGCTGAAAAAACATAAGTTGCTCAAGGCCGTAGACTTAGGTAATAAGGAAGAAGGGCCGAAATGAATCGTTGTCATTAATCTTAGGCTTTCCTGAAGTTTATGATGTGTTAGAAAATGAGATCATTATGTCTACACTTGTACTACGGATAAAATCTTAAAATACGTTTCTATTTTTTATCAAGAAATATATATATAAGTGCTGTACTGATTTGTTTTTAAATAATTACATTAATGATATTCAATATAAAACTCCATTACAGATTATAGGTTACGGCTTCTTGCTGTGATTTATAGCTGTTTGCCAGCCATAATAAATCAATTTTATTGATTTAATCTAGTTCCGGTTCAACTTTTCTAGTCTCTTCTTAGCTTAAGAGAAAAATGTAGAACTTTACGCTCTATGCGAGCGTTATATTCTGGTACTTCAAGTGAAAACGGATAATTTTAAAAGATCTAGGATTTATAAAATATTTCGTAGAGATACCTACATCATTTAGTTCAAGCACAATATGCGCATTCTGCCTTTGAAATATGTACAGCAAGTATTGCGTATTATGTTTGAATAAATAAACGAAAGATAAGAAGTATTTGTGTTAAGGTACAAAATCGAGATGGGATTCGTAAACTAATCTAAAGTTTGATTTGGAATGCGTGAGAAACAGAACTGTCGAAATATTCATTATGTAATAATATATTTATTTCTTACTTTGTATTAGGTATCAAATTATTCTAAAGTATATATGTATTAAATTTATAGATGAGACAATAATTGTTTATTGTCGTCTAAAGCTCTAATTGATTCTATAATAATGCTTAAGGTACTGGTACAGTGTATAGTACATTGCCGATTCGCCATTTATCAAGTTACATAGTACAATATTCAAATTCGAAGCTTGAACTACCATTACCGCTTTACACGTATGTTTTTGCAAATCAGATAATTTTTTTCAAAAAAAAATGTAATAAATATATTTTACAAAAAGTTAAATATTAAATACAAATTCTTATAACGTTTAAAATGTTTAATATTTGATAATGTTAGTACTTGAAATATAAATTAATATTTAGTTACTTTAGTACTCGCAGCTTGCAAGCATTGTATAACTGCTTTTTTCCATTAATTTTACCTTGTCTGTTTACACATCCAGCACTTGCTAATAGTGCTCTTTGAAATGATGAAATATTTATCTACATTTTTAGTTTCCAATAAAATATATATATTTGTAGAATTGTGCAGTGAATGTAAATAATATGTTAAGGAGTAGTACTTGCCTCACATACTGTGTCCCCGATAAGTTACATATGATTATAATAATACTTGAACTACGCAACGCCCCTTTATTCAAAATACAGAGGTAATAATAATATTAAATACTCAAAATATATCTAAGATAGACTAGTAAACCGCAAACAAAACTTTCATACTGATGTGTTCCGGTTCGATGGCATGTAAGCCAGATTTTCCCCTTTCCCACCCATCCTTTCCCCAAAATGTGGTGGTTCTGATAGTGGACTACTACATTGTCCCCCCTTCCATCAGTATCCTCTAGGTTGGCAACGCATCTACAACATCTCTGGTGTTGTAGATGTCTATGGGCGAAGGTAACCACTTACCATCAGGTGGTCCTTCTGCTCGTTTGCCGTCCGTTATCAATAAAAAAAAAAAAAATACACTTTTTATACAAGTAAAAAATATTTTAAGATAGTAATTCTTATCCTTTATTAACTTTAACTAAACTTTAAACATATGTTAAGGCCAATTAATTTAATGTTAGCTATAATATTTATTAGAAGATCAGCTTAATAAAGAATATTTCAATTTTATTGAAATTTTATATATAACCTTTGTAGGTGAAAAATCAAAAGGTAAAATTAAAGGCATTCTTATTTTATTTGGCTTACCCCTATCTTTCGGACTGTTTGCCATTTGGTTACGGTGCTTTTATGCAACTTGGCACAACCGCGGCCATTTACTGTATCAGTTTACACCGTTATTTACTTAGGATAAGGCCAAAGAAACTTTATTAACTCAATAATACATTAATCAACAATCTCGTTAACCTCGTATAGAAATAAACAGTACGTGAATGTTGACTTTGAAAATATCCGCGGTTGGGTCCACATCGTAGTAGCTTTTGACCATTTTAAAATCGAATTTTGCACATGACCTTCTTAGGATCCTCCATATTTTATAATCTATCTGACTCTGTTGGATCAATATATAAAGAAATAAAGAAGTACACATATTATTTTTTAAATTTTAACTTAAAAATGAAATTTGTATTATAGTTATTAATATAATAAAATTTAGGCTTAGCTAAAAGTCAATATCATATTATGTTATAATATGCTGTCCGAAATTTGCCGTATTAGCAATGTATTTGTACAAATATATTATTTCAAATTGAAACTAAGTTTTTATAAAACGTTATAAAAACTATTTGTTAATTAACTATAAAATTTGCTCCTTAATTATTCTATTCGGTTGTCTTTCAGCCTCATTTAGTTTGTTCATAATTGCACCTCGAGCCTTTTATCTTAACGAGTTTTAACCACATTTCTCAGCGAAAAAATAAATTAATGAACGTATAAGAAAACTTCTTACAGCGACAAGCTTTACTTACATAAATAAAATCGTAGATATCTTTACCCAATCATGTTATTACTAAAAATGTAACGGATTTGCTTCTCCATATATTACGGTTATATTAATAAATTCAAATAAACAGATTTTTAAAATAAAACTGCTTCAGTTGTGAAATATTACTTCGTATAGATAAGGTTGTAAACTAGAAATGTTTCTCAGTGTAGAAATATTTTCAGTTTATAGCCTCATATTCTCAAATGTATGTCATGCTTTAAGATTCATTTATTTCTGTACTGAATGTGTTTGTAGTCTTTGAGCATCACTATAACGTTAAAAGCTGGTTCACATATATAAATAACACCTTTATTTTATTAGAAATTCAATTTTATTCATTGTATGAGCGATGTACGGGTTTTTTTTCTATATATTTCAATTTTTTCGCTTAAATATATCTACGAATGCAATAATTAAAATGATAATTTGTATGTCATATTATATAACATATGTTACAATATTAATATAGAATTTGTATAATATCCAATTTCAGTATCTTTTAAATCTTTTTAGTATATAATGATGTTTCCATCAACCATTGCTTTAATTTTTACGTACTTAAAACTATTTAAGCTAGGAGTATTTTTACGTCCCCAGGTTTTGTGTCGCCCATCTTTGTTAAATTACGCTGAATCGACCCCAATAGGCTTTACTAGCGCCTGTTATAGTGTAGTGTAAAAAGGGGTTCAATGTATTTTATTTCACGAATTAATATATACATAAATAATAAACTAAATAATTACTTTACTGTTGAAATGTATTAAACACTTCTGGACTCACAAATTTAATTGTGTTTGCTTCATCTTGTCAATTACGCTGAATTGACCCCAATAGGCTTTACGCGCCTGTTATAGTGTAGTGTAAAAAAAGGTTCAATGTATTTTATTTCACGAATTAATATATACATAAATAATAAACTAAATAATTACTTTTTACACCCTGTTCGGAGTTGAGCCGCCAAGCATGTTCAGATAAAGCGATTGGTTTTATTCTGATTCAAAAAATGGTACGTTATGCTTATTTAAAATATTACGTTGGATTTCGTTCTCCAACGCCTTTTATATCTAAAATGTACAGATCATCCCGTTAAACGAGGGAGTTGGGTGAAAATAAAAACTTGTGGGTGTAGAATAATATGAAACTACGAATACAATTATTAATTAACTTTAATTGTTAAATATAAAAAAAGAAACAAAACGTAGAAAGAAAAGAAGAAAGGAAATGAATCGAAATTAAAATTTTCTTAGTTACTTTTATTGTAATATTTCATATTTTCATAAGAAGGTTCTCTATTCGACTGTATTTTTTTATAACTTCTTACTAGGTGAACCAATTTTGATGGTTCTATTTTTATACCATGGCTAGCCATATTTTTTTTGGTGGTAGGAGGTTCGTCCTCCGTCTGGCTCGCGACCACTATCATGTCAAAGACGAACCGCCAAATATCTTATGATGTGTTCCGGTTCGATGGCATGTAAGCCAGGTTTTCCCCTTTCCCACCCATCCTTTCCCCAAAATGTGGTGGTTCCGATAGCGGACTACTACATTGTCCTTCCTTTCCATCTGTATCCTCTAGGTTGGCAACGCATCTAGTACATCTCTTGTGTTGTAGATGTTTATGGGCGAAGGTAACCACTTACCATCAGGCGGTCCTTCTGCTCGTTTGCCATCC